>JAXQQM020068861.1:0-77267 GCA_034641835.2 Pinus albicaulis
ATGGGCCCATGGGTCAACAAAATATTGAATCACAAGAATAAGCCCTAGAAATTGCTATGAAGTTATAAGCTGCACCAAGGGACGATGCTCAATTTGGAGCATTGCAGATTTAGAGCCAATTAGAGACAATGCACTTAGAGATTAAAAATTTACAAAGAGACTGGTGTAAATAAGCTAACACAAATGTCTGGTGTATATGCTGCAGAGTAGCTGGCCACACCAAAGATCAATGCTCTCTACTGTCGGATTATATGCAAGTGTGGGGACTGAGTCCCCTACGCCCAAGGGATATTTCTGGGCCTAGTACCCCCACATTATGGTGCGTTGATTTTTAGGTGGCGGGGTGACATGATATAGACTAATGCCCTCAATTAGGTGCCTCTGTCCTAGAATTGAATCAACAATGGTGTAGATTCTACACTTCGGTGGGACACGATGAGCACAAGTGCTGCACGTATGACATGATTATTGAAAAAGGGAATATTTACAGAGTACAGGCTGACCCTTCATCACCAACATCTCCCTCTAGATGAGGAGGACCCCCACCAAGAGGCTTGGGAGGGGGAGAGGTGGAAGCGCTGGTAGGGGAAGAGGGCAGATCATTTTATATAACTGTGGAGACATCAAACATTATGCACGAGACTACCCGAACCCTGCATGGAAATCCTGCAGGTATTGTAGGAAATTCGATCATGTAATTGAAGATTGTCCGATGTTGATTGCTAAATTGCAAGAAAAAAAACAGATGCCAACGTAAAACATACAGCTGGTTACGACTGAGCCACGCGACGATGGTCCAAGTCCAAATTTCATTACGCACAACGACATTGCTGCTGGAGGAAATGAAGAGAAGGCCAACGCAAAACCACTAATCAGAAAAGCATCTGAAAAAAAGGATAACTTAAACCTGTAAAAATAGAAAGAGACTTTCATCGAAGCCAGAAAGGATTTTGCTGATGTAGAAGCAACTGCTTCAAGAAATCTCGGGGAACCAAAAGATGACGATGAGGTTAGGCCATTATTACAAGGCTACATTAAGCTACTATGCAATAAGAAGGTAGTAGATAATCTTTAGGCCATGATAGACAATTGCATAGAAAAAGAGGTGCTACAGACAAAAACCAAAGTTGTAAACAAAGTTTACCAGCAAAAGAAGAGGACAGGTAGGGAGATGCGCATGACAGTACAGATTGGAGAATATGAGATGGACCAGGTTATCTTAGATTTGGGGTCCGATGCAAATGTATTACCTAAACAAACCTGGCAGAAGATGGGAGAGACAAAGCTGGAATGGTCCACCATTCAGCTACGCATGGCTAATCAGCAAAAGTTCATCCCCCTTGTTAGGCTTTTGCAAGTTGAGGTCGACATCACAGGAGTAAAGGTATGTGTTGAATTTTAGGTTATACAAATTGTGGATGATGCAAATCCCTACCCTACATTGTTAGGATTGGATTGGGCCATTGATATGGGAGGTATCATCAACCTAAAGTGCAAAAGCATGATCTTTGAGAATAATGGTATGCGGGTGATTGTCCCACTAGATCCGACAAAAGGAGAATGATACACAGAGCCAGTGCTCGAAGGGGATGAAGTTGACCATATCACTACAAGGAAAAGACCCTCTAGCGAAGGTTATAAAGGATGTTTTTAGTGTTATAAAATTGGCCAAAATTGTCAAATTTTTTTTTGCTACAACATCCATTTATGGTTACGGAAGTTTTGGCGGAGCTTTTAATGGAAATTCAACGCATCTAAAAAAACTGGGTAGCCGGAGGTTATTACGGATGTTTTTTTCATCGGTGCACTACTAAGGTTTCAATGCACCAGTGTGTGTCATCTAGAAGGTGGTCCGGGGCAGTCGAAGGTGCATGAATCGAGTCATCAAGGTATAAAATCGCACCAGGTGTAGTGTTGGTGATACAACGAACAAGGCCATTCTAATTGGTCTTGGGATATGTGTAGTGTCCATAGGTCATCTCAACGCATTGGTATGTAGAATTATATAAATGCATTGGTATGCCATACCAGACAAACACACCGAGATTTATAATTGGTATTGGTATTGGTATTTGTGCGGTGCCCATAGGTCGTACAAATGCACGAGTGCGTAGTCTCAATAATGCAGTGGTGCGCAGTATCACACAAACACACTGAGATTTTTAATTGGTTTTGGTATTTGTGTGGTGCCCATAGGTCGTAGAAACACACCAGTGCGCTGTAGCAGAAAAACACACTAGCGTACAGTAACTAACATGCACCGGTGTTCATTTTGTATTTCTTAGAAACATCGACCCGTGACAGTGCAATTATTGTGATTTTTTAAAATTCATTATTCATCAAAAATCGACACAAATTATAACAGTATTCATGTTAATTAAATTTTTATTAATGCATTTGAATGTGATTTTTGGATTAATTTGTTATATCATATCATAATTATTGTGATTTTTAAAAATTCATTATTCAACAAAAGTTGACACATATATCTTATAACAGTATTCATATGAATTAAATTTTTATTAGTGCATTTGAATGTTATCAAATTTCACATCTCTTTATTATAACATTTAATCATCTATAAATTTAATCCGTGGTGCTACATTTCACAACGATAATGGAGAATGCAATAGAATAAATTAAAACACACACACACACACACATACACACACACACATATATATATATATATATATAAGACATTCTTTTTCATACAAAATGGCACAGTTATTGGTATCCCTTTGTCTTTCAATTAGGACACTATGTCCATTACATTAAACAAAATGTATGATTTCATAGACAAATATTTCAAAAAATACAATGTCTTGCTTTGATATCCAAACATAGTGATCATCATTCTTTGCTTGAACCACCGCTATCAGCGGTATTACCTACGACTTGGGTTATTTTCGTGAATGTTTTATTCACTTCGTATTGATTTTCTTCTCTTTCTTCACCTTCCATCTACAAACATAAAAATAAACTGTAATGAGTGTATATACATTGGCGAGAATAATGAAAATTGTAATATTAAATAATATACATCAATGTAAATCGAAAAGAAATGAAGTACCATATCAACAATTGACTCATGAACTATACACATTATTTAAAAACCAAATCTCATGCCATCTTTCAACATTTCATTTGTTGGTGGAGTTCCATACTTTGTTTCTTGCAAGTTTTATACCCCATAACAAATCATATATTTAATATATAATTTTTTTTTTCTCTATTAATTTTAGACGGAGCTAAGTAAAACAAAATCGATAGATGCTTACAAATTTCACAATTAATTTATGATATGCCAAGATATAATGACAACCCATATTTAACTCAATGTCAATCAATTTGTCTGATGGTTCTTCTTTGTATGTTAGCACCTGTTTGAATACATTCAATGATGATTGTTGTAAAAAACTTAAAATATACAAAAATGAAATCTAGTAAAGTTTTTATAAGGAAGTAACAATTACTCACAAACTTAGATATCAACCCTTTTCTTCCTTGTTGTCCTGTTTTATGTGCTAAATGGGTTCCATTTTATTTTCTTTTCTACAAGAAAATACTTGAAAAATAATATTTAATGCTAAATTGTTTAGTTATTGTACCTAACGATCTAAAAATTCAATGATTACATATTACATTTGAAGCACGTTGTTGTTGAGATGACTCCTCGTGCGTTGTACTTATGTCCATTTCTTTGATCATATCCTTGTACACCTTTTTGGACATTCCTAATAGCATATTTCTAATATCAGCTCGTTCATCCTTTGAGATTTTCATAGTCTTTGTGAAAATGTAACATGAAAATAAACTATTTAATTTTTATATTGATATATGAAAAGTAAATATAACAAAATTGATATTTATAAATTATTCTAGACAAACATTTAAAGGAATATTACTTTTTCATTCCTTCTTTTTTGTTGTTGTACATTTTTTTCATTAAAAGTCCGACATGTCTCATTAACCAATTCTCTGAAACTCTCCCCGTAGTTTAGATAAAATTTTGGTTCTTGGAATCATTGGCTTGATTTTTTGTATTGTAAGTGGAAAGAATGTCTATACATTTGTTCCAATATATCCTCAAACTTTTGTAAAAGCTTTTCCTCTTCTCACAACCTCCAAGCACTCCGTATTGAGCTAAGGAGAAATTCATTTTCATTTGCATGTTCTATTTTTTTTCTTTTCTTATAACAACATTCCTTTTCTAAGTTGCTGGTACCTATAGAACATTAAACATATGTGAATTAATAGATTGTTTGACACATGCTATCTAATAATTTTAAGTATATTATTAATGAAAATTAAAAAAGAAATTCATATTGGATCGATAGTATTTTTTCATTCACCTGATTCATCCTTTTGCAATTCTTCCATAAAGCTTTTAGACTCTTCTGGTCCTAGATCAGAAATAATCTTATCAAGCTTTGTCATTTTGTGGCTCTGCATGATACATAGTAAAAAACTTACATATAGTTCAAAAATAATATTTTTTGTAAAGAATTTACAAAGAACTTGCCTTTTTTTCTTTTCTTGATGTGCTATCAGTATTTTTGTTACTTGATCTCTTGTCAGTAATTTCTTTATCAATCTGAAACCTGTACCATATCATTCATTAATATATTTATAAATAAATTTTCAACTGTTCAGGTAAAAAAAAAAAATCTCAAGAAACCGATGTGCCATTTATGGTGTACGCACTGACGTTGGTGCGTGGGGGTCTTATAAACGCACCGCACAAATAGTATAATAGACCGTACGATGCTCTATGTCAACAAGGAGCACTGGTGTGTTACATGTTAACCACTGCACCGATTAACACAAAGAAAATAATAAAAATCATCTAGTGTTAGTTTTTGTAGCATAAACGCTCCGCGCAAACAAGGGACCACCATACGGTGCTCTCTGTCAACTAGGAGACCCAGTGCGGTGATTTATATGTACATGGTGCACCAATTAGCACAATAAAACAATTTTATGCGAGACAACAAGTTCACGATGCGCCATAATGAAATAGCGCATCATTGCACTATTTTACATATGGCGTGCTGATTAAAAAAAAATTGTTTTTAAATTTTTTATTACACATAACTTTCGTGGTGCGCTGGGATAATACAATGCACTGGTACGCTAGGTTACATAGGGCGCACCGATAAAAAAATTTCTTTTTTCAAAAATTCACGCAAAGGTCGATATGGATTAGGATCCGACTATGCAAGTCGTCCTGTGGGTTGGATTTCATAGGCCTATATATAGCAATACAAACCCTCTAAATCTAAAATTAAAAGCCCTAATTCTGAAATCATAGAAATAGGGAAAAGAAAGGGCAGGAACAAAAAGAATGAAGTGTTTAGGGTAAAAATGGATTTTTGTTTTTGTTTTTTTGTTTTGTTTCTGAAAATGAAAAACAAATTGAAATTTTTTTCTTACTTCGTAAAAAAACTACAGAAAAAGTAAAAAAAATAATCAAATTTAATCACAATATCGTTTGAAATTCTATGCTACAGGGTTTGAATCACCAGAGGTTTGGAATTCTGATTACCTGAATACTTCTATTCGAACATATTTCGCTGCTCCACAGTGCTCTTGTGCTCTCTTGCTCCAGGTATGTCTCCTGCAAATCTCTGCCTGATTTTTTTTGCAAAAATAGTGAAATAATGAAAAGTGTTTAGTATTTAAAGAATTGTTATATGAAATTAGATTTTCAAAAATATTTTTCCGCCCATTTTTCAATTTACTGCTTTTTTTTTCACTTAAAGAAAATAGAGTTGCTTTTTTTTTTATTTGCGGTTATTCGTCACCGGTGCGTCACTTAATAGCACCGCACCGGTGCATCCATTAGTAACACAACACCGATGCGTAGTAACTAAAACACACGGGTGCGGTTATATGTATATTAACACCAATTACAAGAAGTCCATTTTTAAGGCACCGAAATTACTTTTAAGTGTGTACATCAAAATTTAGTGAAATCCAACCATAAAAATTGAGAATTATAATTTTGTTTATTCTTGATGCAAATATGTAATTAGAATTATAATTTTGTTTATTCTTGAGAATTAGAATAAGAATTGGATAAATTCTTGATGGAAATAACTATTCTTCCAATGCATTTTGTTTATTGCAGGAGGTCCCCACTGATTATGTGGAGAGAATGCAACGTGGGACGTGTGAAGATGCAATACTACAGGGCCCAAGTGGGAAATTGTGGCATGTGAACCTGTGCTATGCTAAGACATGGGCAATTTTCACAAATGGTTAGGAAAGTTTTGTTTCTGAGCAGTTTATTGAAGTTGGAGATATTTTAGTTTTTAGACATGTTGGAAATGTACATTTGCTGTGAAAATATTTGGGCCATTTATTTTCAAAACTACACCTCTTCTTCTTTTAAAAAAATAAGCTTTAACCTTTCCACAACCTGTAACAAGAAAAGGTTCCAACATGAGCCTCTGACATGCATATCTATTTCTTCTATTGAGGTCTCGAAGGAATTGATTATGGCCAGTCTACTTCGTTGAGGAATCTGCTTGAATTTTCCTTGGTTCTATCGAAGGGTGCAGTTACTAACAGATACATGATTGTAAGCTCCCTCCAACCCTCATTAAATTGCAGAATATGGATAAAACTCCACAGAAATGCCTATCATTTGCGTAAAATGCCTCAAAACACATAATTGAGTGTTCTCTTTTTTGAAAGTTGTGTGTTATTATGGTGAAACAAATTATTCTTTCTATTTTGTGCTAATATGGTGAAGAAATGGAATAGTGCTCAAGTATATAACAACAATCTTCAAACACATTCTCAAAATATATGGGTTGTTTGTTAAATTCATAGCTACAAGATTCGGTCATATAGCTACTAGGAAAACTTCAACTGAAATACCAATACGGCAGGGTTGGTACTGTTTACTATCCCATGAATCCATAAACCCACAAAAAAACTCAAAAACCTTTTAATAAAATGCAAATTAGTCCAAGAATGTTTTTTTTTTTTCTATTGCATTCTTGACACTCAAAATCTTCTAAAATATGTTCATGGAATTATCATCCATAAGAGGCAACACAATGGTAATATACTCGAATTCTTCTAAAATATGTTCAATGGAATTAGTACATGTGTTATTTCAGTAATATTTTTACTTTTTAAGATGGGTTTTTATAAAGAAGGGGACTTAGTTACCTTATACCTTATATGACTCTTTTTTTCAAAACATTATAATATGTATTTTGAATTAATGTTAAAATCAATATTTCATTTATAATTTGCAATTATGTTGATCTTAATAAAAATGGCGTATTGTATAAACTTCTTTTTTTTTGGTATGTAAGGTCATAATAAAATAATGATAATTCTAAAGTACCTAAATTTATTCGCATTATTTCTAAACTTTATTATGTTACAAAAATTCATATTATTTTAGATTTATTATTTTACAATTATTTACAATTATACAAATTTAAAAATTTAAAAATTTTAATAAAATGATTTCATATTAATACAATTAAAATTTTCACATTAATACAATTAAACTTTTACAAATATTTTACATACAATTAAAATTAAAATTACAATTACAATCACAATTACAATTTTACAATTTCACATACAATTACAATTAGAATTACAATTACAATTTTAGAATTTTACATACAATTACAATTACAATTAAAATTTTACAATTACAATCATTTCACAGTAATACAATTAAAATTTTACAAATATTTTACATACAATTAGAATTAGAATTAGAATTTTTCGATTTCACGTACAATTATAGTTAAAATTAGAATTAGAATTGCAATTACAATTTTAGAATTTTAGATACAATTACAATTACAATTTTAGAATTTTACATAAAATTTACAATTAGAATTGCAAATTTACAAATATATATATATATATATATAACTGAATAATGTCAAAAATATACAATTGTAATATAAATGTCATCTATCAGCTGGTGGTACATCATCAATAGTAGTACTAGTTGAGGCCTGCTTAGTCAATGGTGCAGCCTCGACAAGCTGATGAGTTGATACATGTTGATCATCACGTGCCTGCTGATATAGTTCTAGTGCCTCATGCTGATCAGGATCAACTGTTGGCTGCTCATCATGATGATTGGACATGGTCGACGGTCTAGCCTGCTCATGATCATCGTGATGATTGGACATGGTCGATGGTCTAGCCTGCTTTCCATGATGATTGCTGCTCGATGCTAGTGGAGGCTGCTCATCTGGCATGGTGTGAGGTGAAAGATGATCACTCCCCTGATCGTGATCATCAGATGATGCGTTGGTGCTGCTTGCGGACTGTCAATCATGTGTTGCATCTTGACCATGCCTTTAACGTGCAAGGGTCCTCCTCAGCCGCGTAACTAAGGTCTTAGCTCCTACGACATGCCGCATCAGGCTGCACATGTCACGCAACATGCCTCTCCACATATGTACCACCCTACCATCAGCCTATATATCTCTCATAGTAGCGGGCCTGACTCTCGCCTCAATAATCAATGCATATATTTTATCGCTCAACTCCATCCTCAATCTGCTATCAAGCCTACTGCGTCTAGCAAAAGGCGGTACTAGCACACCAGCAAGAGCAGGTCTCTCTGAATTGGCCTCCTGATGATCCTCAACATCTGGCATATCCTAATCGTCATCAGGATCCACACCTGGATCATTTGGTGGTGCTGGCATGTCCTCACCATCAAAAGACCAAATGTTTGTAAAATACATACAAGTATAGAACAATAATTAGACAATTTCATTACACAATTTAATAAAAAAAGAACATGTTATAATAAATTTAAATAAAATAGTAATATTACCTCTATCATCTGGAAACTCATCATTTGTGAAGAGGATGTTGGCACACCCTCACTAATCCAAACCAGCATAAGGACAGGGGACCATAATGAAGGGATGCTTGTCAATACAGGCTAGCAAATCTAGTGCATCATGCGATATCCTCGCGGAAAAATCAGTCTTGACCCTCTTGGGCATCATCTGTCCCCACATGTGCATCCGTGCCTCCAACATTGGCTTATGACGTTGCCGAATAAAAGTAGGCCTCATCTCTAGAAACCTTTAAAAAATAAACAAAAAATCTCTAAAGCAAAAGGGAAGTTGACCCTCCCTTGTGCATGAGCACGACATCTATCTAAGTTTGTACAGAACTGCCGCAAAAAAATGGCAGACCACCTGACAAGTCATGGCTCCTGTAATAAAGAATTAACATAATATAGAAGCGAGCAACTAATGCGTTTCCTGTCACTAGTGTTGTGTGAAATGGTCAAAATCATAAGTGAGAGGCACCTCACCTCCTGACTACCAAATGCACAAATACGTAATTGACCTCCGGAGACCTGAAAATTTGAGGAGACAATATATCTGCGCTAGTTTATCTCTGGGAGTACACCAACTCAGTCCCTACTGCATAGCCAACTGGAACCTCTGGGAACGAGGGAAAATCCACCCCTCTTCTTGATAGCCCTGTAATGAAATATATGTTCTCCTTAGTGGGCGCATACCACTGGTTAGGACCAACCCGGAAAGCCTGTCGGTGGGCATTCCACCATGGTCCTTTAGGGAAGTAGCCTCCTCATAGAACTCGAGGAGGCCTACTTGCCTTAGGAGCCCCTAGGTAGCTGTTGTAATAGGGCGAGGGTACGCATCTCTCTCCCTCTCTCATGCCTCCCACAGGCGAAGCATGTTATACTGGTCCACCTGTTGTTGCTGTTGTTCCCCCTCTTCTCTCCTTTCACGTCTATGAATGATTGACATATTAAATACAAATTTTTTATTAAATGATACATGTATTTAGGAATATACATATATAATTTTTTTTGGAAAAAAAAATAGTCGGTGCTCCACAAAAACAGGCATGCACTGGTACCATTGCATCTTTTTTTGTCACGCACCGGCGGTGGTGCACCAGAAAATATTCGGTGCAATGGCAGTGCTGCACCTAAAAATTTTCAGCGCACTGTTGACTATGGACGATGTTGGGAGTATTGTGCGATGACTAAAATCTACGCCTTAAGGCGTATAGTTCGGTCAACGCACCGACCTCATGACATCATTACATAGTCAACAGTGCAGTTTTTTACCATGCCGCATAGTTGAACTTATCGAAATGTAGAAGGCAGTGTGTTGAAAAAATACCCACCCTAGGGTGGATATTTAAGTCAACGCACCTCATTGCCGCTATTCCACATGGTCAACGGTGCATCCGGGTAACCGAATGCACCGCACTTTTTTTAAAATTTTAAAATAACATGGTGCGCATTTCGGTACTACCCCAGGACCTGTGCGAATACTGTTAGCACCAGTTGCAGTGTGGCATGTAAATTTACAAGCAGAACCGCGAACCAGTGCGAGCTGAATGGCTCGAGCGCACCACATGACAATTTTTTTTCTTTTTCTTCTAAATGGTTAATTTTAAGGTAATTGGAAATTATAATCCGCTAAAAGGCTTAATTGTGGAAAAACAAGAAAAATACCTGTATGTTTGGCCGTCGAGGAGGCATATTGGCTGTAGAATTTGCAAAAGAAAATTTTCCCACTGTTTTGAAAAATTCAAGCTAGAGATTGGTGGGAAATGCACAAAATCAGTGCGTGCAATGGGTGTAATGGGAGCACTGATGTTAGGGAAACTCAGACAAGGATAAATTGCATCGGTGCTTGAGAGCTCTGGAGCACCGAGAAAAGTGAAAAAATACGAAATTTATTTTATTTTATTTATTTATTTTTTCTTTTTTTCTGTAATTTTTTTTATTTAACCCTGTTCTGGTGCGCGGGGTTTTATAGGCACATCGGTGCAATTTCTTAAGACCACACCGGGTAGTTTCTATTTTGGTGCAGGGTTTTATGACGCACCGGTGTGAAATATTTGTAAAGCACTAGTGCGCTACAATAATAAGATGCACCGGGCATGTGTGTACAAAGTACATGGTGTCCAGTGTGCCAATGTTTTGTGTGCATCAGTGCTTTATCTTGTTGAACGCTCCGGTGCGGTTTAGGATGATAAGTGCATTGGACGAAAAACATCCGCAAAAACCTCCACCCATCAACCTCCTCTAGTAACCTCCGCTAGAAAAGGATGCCTGGGGAATTTTTATAAGGGGTTCCTCAAAAACATCCGCTAGAGGGTATTTTCCTTGTAGTGTATCTATAAGTTGACTGTATGGGATGAAGATTGGATCAACCCTACAACTGACGACATGTTGAACTGGGAGAAGGATAGCTCTAGTTTTTTTGATTCTGATGGAAAAATGGAGAACTAGCAAAACCAGCTGCACGATATCTCTACACTACGCTGCCTCAATATTATAAATAGCTTCCGTTGCATCTCCTCTGAGGTAAGGGAACCACCCTACTTTGATGATTATGGTAGTGTTAAAGAATTTTTAGAAACACTGGAAAAAGTCATCCCAGAGGATCGAAGGTTCTGGGCACTAGATTTGGCTATGTGTGCCACTCCCATGCGATGGTGGGAAACACAAAGGAAATTTTTAGGACTGGAAGGAATGTAGACAAATTATGATGCTACACTTTGAACCTCCCGCCACGCCGCCCATTGAATTATTCTATGGATGGGGAGATCCGTGAAAGCACCTGGCCATATGGATGGAGGTATGGGATGAGAAGACATGGGATGAATGGGTTCATAGGTTTGTCTACTCATTAGGACCCATCTCCACAACCTGGTATATAGAGGTTGAGTTACACCGGGGCACTCGATACTAGTATATAATGACCGAAGATTTTCTAGAAACCTTTGGCTCTGTGGGCAGCTCTGAAAAATTGGTTGAGGTGCTGCAAGACATAGATACGCTGATATTTGATGAATATCGGCCCCGCAGGGAGGACACTGTGCTAGCCTAGGATGTGTAGATGAAAGACATCGTCAACTACCTAAACTTGTTAATTGAGAATAACGAAGATGACCCAAGGAACGTTAGTATCCCTGAATCGGAAGGCGAACACGTAGTTGCAGGACCAACATTAAGGACGGTGGATGTGACTACAACTATGAAATTGAAGGAAGTAAATGTTGGAATGGATGAGAAACCCAAGTTTTCCAAGATTGGGGACTACTAGGATGATGATAGAGTAGGCAAGATTGTAGAGCTGCTAACGGAATATCAAGTTTGTTTCCTACAAATTTCTTGGAGCTTAAGGGCATCGTGGGAGACGTGGGTGTCATGAAAATCACATTAAAACCATATGCATGCCCTGTCAAGTAGCACCCATATCGATTGAACCGAAAATATAAGTAGAAGGAAAAGGAGGAGTTAGAAAATAAGTTGACTGTGGGTATCATCGAGCTGGTCGAGCAGTCCGATTGGGTCATCCTAATGGTGGTTCAGGAGAAAAATACCAAGGGAGAAATCTAGATTTGTGTTGATCTGCGCAAGTTGAATGATGCCTGTGTACATGAACCCTTCCCTAATCTGTTCTTTGATGATATTCTGGATAATGTGGGAGGGAAAGAAGCTTATTCATTTACATATGGGTTCTCAGGACCGCATCAAGACCACCTTTTCCACTGAATGGGGTTCTTTTCAATATACTGTCATGCCGTTCGGATTGAAAAATGCACCCACAATATTATCGTATGTGGTCGTGGCTGTATTCAAGGAATTCATGCATAAATTATTGGAAGTCTACTTTGATGACTGGAAAATATTTGGATTGGTAAAGAACCATGTATCAAACGTGCGCTTGATGCTTGATGCCTGTCGGAAGCACCAGATTTCTCTCAATATTCTGTGTACCTTTTGGGATTATGCTGGGGCATATAGTATGTCAACAAGGATTGATGGTGGACCTGACCAAGATTTCGTGGTCATTAACTTAGAAGTCCCTTCCACTGAGAAACAACTACGCTCCATCCTAGGACATACTGGTTATTACAGGGACTTCATCAAGGGGTATGCTTTGATCACTGCGCCGATGGAGAAATTGTTAAAGAAAGATGTAGCATTCTTTTGGGATGACGAGTGTCAGAAGAGATTTGAGTTGCTAAATGAGAAAATGGTCACTGCACCCATTTTGATATTCCTAGATTGGTCCAAGGTTTTCCACGTGCATGTGGATGCATCTGGCATAGCACTGGGAGTTGTTTTAGCGTAGCCAGGAGAAGGAGAAATTAATCACCTAATATCTTTTGCTAGTCGAAAGCTCTCAGATGCCTAGCGCAAATACTCCACCACAGAAAGGGAAGGATTGGACAAGGTATATGCACTACAAAAATATTGGCACTACTTATTGGGAGGACATTTCAAGATGTTCACTGATAATTCTACTTTGAAATACCTAGTAAATAAGCTTGTGTTGGGGGCAGAAGATCTGTCGATGGCTGTTGCTTTTCTAGGAATATGACTTTGATATCATTGTGAAACCAAGAAGATGAATGCTAAGCCTAATCATCTATCCCAGATTGAGAATGGGGAGGAACCGAATAGTCTAGAGGAAGGATTACTAGACGCAGAACTCTTCGCTATCAAGGTGATTGATGAGCACTTTGTAGACATTATTCGTTTTTTGACTACAAGAACAACGCTTGTGAAATATTTAGTCCAACAAAAGGAGTTGGTTGCGTGTGCAACTGATTTCACCCTAATTGTAGGTCAGTTGTATAAATTAGGAGCAAATGAAGTATTAAGGAGATATGTGTTGATGAAAGAAGGGTTATATTGACTAAAGCTCACAAAGGAGTAGCAGGTGGCCACTACATTGGGATAGCCACTACACAGAAGGTACTGCGAGCTGGGTTATGGTGGCCCAAATTGCATAGTGATGCACAAGCATATTGTCGAGCCTGCGATGCTTGTCAGTGAACGAGGAAGCCGTCTAGTAGAGATGAAATTCCCCTGAACTCGCAGATGGCCTTGCAGACATTCGAAAAATGGGATATAGGTTTTGTGGGATCAATCAACCCTCCTGGCCGGAAGAAGACTAGGGCACAGTATATCATTACTGCAACTAATTATGTGACCAACAAGGTGGAGGCGAAGGTGGTTAAGGACTGTACTGCAGAAACTACTGCACACTTCATCTTTGAGCACATTTTGACCATGTTTGGGTGCCCAAATATTTTAATGAGTGATAGAAGTACACATTTCATCAACGAGACAATTGAAGCATTGGATGAGGAATTTCAGATCCATCAAAAGAGGAGTACCCCATATCACCCACAAGTGAATGGAGCAGTGGAAGTGTTCAACAAGATTTTGGAGCACACCCTTACAAAGGTTTGAAATACCAACCGAGATGATTGGGACTTGCACATCCATTTTTTACTATGGGCTTACAGGATGACATGCAAAAATTTGACAGGAAATATGCCATTCAGGATGGTCTATGGGCTAGAAGCCATCATAATAATGGAGTATATTTTCCCAAGTCTATGCATTGTGGCCTTCACTAACATGGCTGAGCCTAACATTATGGAGGAGAGATTGGTGCAACTCGTTGCCTTGGAAGAAGATTGCTTCATTTCTAGCTTCCACCAGCAACTACAAAAGGCGTGCGAGAAGGCCTGAAACAATAGGCACATTAGGCAGAAGGTATTCAAGGAGGGAGATTTAGTGTGACTCTATGCTATTTAGTTTTCGTGCCACCCAGGTAAGTTCTGAAAGCATTGGTTGGGACCATACGTTGTAAAGGAAGTTAGTGATGGCGGTGTGGTATGCTTGGCCACACTGCACGGAGATGACCTTCTTGGATACTTTTATGGAAGCTGCCTGAAGCCGTATAGAGACAATCCAGCACGTACTAAATGAATATATGCCAAAGCATCAAAATCAAAAGAACTGCATGCAATAGGGAGAAAGAGCACATGCAAGTGCGTTAGGAGTGCAAGGGTAACGCATAGGTCAGAAAACTAATTGTTGGAACAGTGCAATAAGGTGAAAACATGAAATTACCGTTGAAAGGAGCGGAATTGTCACATTTAATGCGTTAATATCAGAATATTTTTTACCATTCCCTTGACAGTAATGGTAATTAATGATAATACGGCCGTTTTTACTATGGGTGGCTTATAAAAAGGTGGGCGTGGGTCTTAATTGGCCCCTTTACTATTTAAAAATTTGGCGCCTTGTGCTCATCTATAAGATTTGTAATCCTGCCATCTGTGAGTTCCGCATGGTTGGTCATGAATCCATTTCTGACGGTAGTAACCTCGAGTTCATATTCTGAGAAATAATGATGACCAAAAACCCTGCAAAAGAGATTTTGACATCCCTCATGATGTTTGTAGGGGAAGGATAAGACGAGGTTAGAGAAGTAGTTCCAAACATGGAAGAAGTTGAATCCACTCCATTGAAAGCACAAACTAAGGGAAAAATGTGGAAGTGGGCTACTTCTAAGCCACACACCTCTCTGGGGAATGTTTTGTCTCCCAGACAAGCTTCCAAGGAGTGCTCCCCAATTAGTGAACTGTCCAAGCGGCCGATGACTGCTGAGCAAGAGGCACTACATGTAGATCTAGTTTCTTGGAGGCCACCATATGTTAAGCCACGAAATAATTTGGCATGCAAGCCACAGAACTTTGATGCAGTGTGGGAATACTTGTAGATGGCATTGTACCCTCATGATGTCCCAGTGGTCGGAGAAATGCATAACAAGCTCCCTCAAGTGAAGTTTGATGATTATGATCTCGCCAACGAAGCAAAATTCCCTGATATTTCCCCAAAAAATTAATTTGAACGTGTGTTTTATGATGATGTCCTGAAAGTAGATCCGATGCCATGGTGCACAAATTTCACAATGTGGGAGTACTCAATCTGCTGAGGATCCCCTATTTTGGGTGGTACCCCATCACAAGCATGTGCGTTTGCTAATTTTTTGTCTTGGTTTATGATGGCGTGCTCTGGATTTAGGGGAGAATTCCTATTGATGATGCATTGATCCATCAGATTAGCGGCCTGCCCATGAGTGGGCCCCATCCAATGATAGGGTTTTGGAAAAGCACTGAATTGAAGATAGTAACAGAGATTAAAGAAACATAAAAGGTAGAACAGGATAAACGAGGCTTTCTGGTCCAAACCATCAATGACTAGGCGGTGCGGGCAGGAATCCTTGTCCTTGGATGTAAGCTTATGCAGAAATCATGGCGGAAGACAGTTCTGACGCACGTCATTTCCTTGGCGGGGCAGTTCAAAAAAGGGGTGTTGTATAACTAGTCGAAATTTCTATGTGAGAAAATTTTGGAGAATGCGCGTGAGTTGCAGGAAATGGGGAAACCATTATGCTATTCATGGCTATTATTGCTTGCGCTGGTAGCATGAGAGACCCTAGATAATGTAGTCCTTCCCAAAATTGATCCAAGAATCTGTGATGGGGCGTGCTACGCAAATTTGTGGGACTCATCGAATGCTAAGCGGGTTGAAGAAAACTATATTTTCTGGGTTCTTTTTGAAGGCATGTTGGCACAAGCTATTCATTCCAGATCACGAATCTCACTGACTGTCTATGAGAAGTATGAAAGCATGGCAGAGTTCTGGGTAACGATGCACAACATCATGATCAAGGCACGCAAGAGCCCCAATTGGTATCCCTTACCCTACATGGCTACCGAAGCGGAGGTTGAACGGGTCATCGTCTCATGGCCGAAGTCGTGGAAGATTAAGCTTGGCTCTACTAAGCCCATCATGTCATCCACATCTGGGAAAGAAACAACTCCGAAGGACATGAATCTGAAAGAGATGGCTTCAGCTCCAAAAGATACAACACCCAAATATACCAACGAGCCGTGCACGGAGACAAGTGGAAAGGATAAAGAAGTTCAAGTAGAAAAAGACCTAGATGCTGATAAGGATGAAGAAATAGAAAATGACCAAGAATTAGTCAATGACCATGCAGAGGAGGACCTCAGCAGATTGGATGGGCTTGGTGGAGATGGTGTAGAATCATCGCGCGATACTAAGCACGTAGGAGACACATCTTAGGGCTCGCGCAAGAAGCGGAAATCGTCCAAGGCGCGCAGAGAATAGGAGGTTACTTTGATTGAAGAGGACCTTGAAAAAATTACTGATGCGGTTTCCTCGGCATATGAGGACTGGTGGAGCACCATGGAGGCCCAACACAAGGTTGCAGTGGAGGCCTTGCAGTCCATTTTACAGGTTCTACAGCTAAAAACTGATACCTTGCAAGCGAGCATGGATCAAGCGAGGCTGGTACAAGCAAGCATGGATCAAGCGAGGCTGGTACAAGCGAGCCTACTGTCTAAAACGATCATCGTAGCCACAGGAAGCAGAGTCTGCACCCTCCCGAGCACAACGGTATCTCTAGATCCAAAAGATTTTTACACGCAAGTCCGCGCCTGCTCCATGGTCGACCTCGACCTTGCCAGGTTGTCAAGTGGGAAGATCCACAAGCTACATATAGTCATCTCAGTAGAAATTCAGGACATGGAGGAACGTGCCGAGAAGCAAGTCAATGAGGCTAAGAAAATTGCGTCGCAAAAATAGAAGAGTATCATTAAGCTCAGAAAGGACAACATGCAAACTTAGCTCAAAAAGAGGAGTTGGAAAGTGTCATTGAAAAACTGTGCAGCGAGATTCTCAACATCGTTATCTCGGCCTTTGCCATGATGTAAGCTAAAGTTGAGGGCTTGGTCGTAGCTCTCAAAGCCTCTAGGTCGAAAGTTCAGTTCGTAAAGGAAAATTTTGAGCAACAGATTGCTGTGTTATAGGTGTTGCTGCAACCTGAGACTCCCCCAGAAGTGCGTGCATAGCGAGCCGCTACTATCTAGAACACCATGGCTGGAATTGCAGCATATGTCACGTATGGTTCCACCTTTCTCGACAAAGCCATGGGACTATGAACATCTATACAGACAGATCCTTTAGTCAAGAAAATCGATCAGGAACTGCGCGTGAAGGAGCAGGAGTTTGATGACTTACAAGAGGTTCTACCCATCCTTATCCTTGCTTAGAGAATGGTCCGCTATCATACTAGCTAGATTCTGCAGGATGAAGTGGAGGAGATCTGTTGTAGGAAGAAAATTGTCACCGATCATATGAAGCCATGGGTGGACAAGGCCATGAAGCTCTCTCAGGACCTGGACACTGGTGTCTGCAGCCTAAACTAGATGATGCAGAATGTCACTTCAGCTGCTGAAGGGCCCCTGTCAAAAAATATGGTAGAGACCGTGCAGAGCTCAAAATGAAGACCCCACTACCAGTGTGACTTGGGACGAGTCACAAGATTGTGTTAGGGGCCTATTGGAGTAGGGTCCCCTAAGTCCAACAATTTTTATATATTTTGTAATAATTTAGTCTTGCGCAGGGGTTTTAGGGCGGGTCAAAACCCCTCATGAATTGTAATGGGTGAAAAGGGTAGATCAAGGGGATGCAAACCATGGTTTGTGGACCATAGTATAACATAGGCTAAATAGTATAAATAGATGAATAGATTGAGTCTAAGAAGTCAGTTTTGGGGGATAAGTCTAGACTTGGATGATAGATCTAGATATTTTGTGATCAGTTGTGTGGATTTTTCTAGGTCAAAGGCTCTTGCTGGCTTTGTGCACGGAGACCTTAGTTTGGCTATGTATGGACCCTGCTGGCTGTGTGCACGGGCTGTTGAAGTGTTTTGTATGAAGGATCTGGACTGTTAAGTAATAGAGAAGTATTGTTGCAAATATCTAAGTTCTATATGCATTTGTTGGTCTGTTTATGATTTTGGTATTTTTAGGCACCCATATCACTCAAATCTCTCTCAGGGTGCGTAAAATTGGTTCCAACACCCCACCATACTGCTTCGGGTGAGACTTTGACTTGCACAAGTAGTTCATTACTGAAAGGGCCAGTAGTAAGAGGGTTTTTTTGGTTAGCCTCAATTCCGAACCTGGGTTAGGACCCCTCAAGCCAACAAAAATGTGTGTGGAAGGTTAGATGCGGGAGGAGGGGAATGTATGGGTGGGGTGTTTTGCACATTCAAAAAAATGATTAAGTATATATTAGTGCATGCAGACTATGTGTGGAAAGTGGGAAGTGTGTGGAGTGTAGAGACATACTTAAAGTTTAAAAAGTTATACACACTTCCTTTTGGAAAATAATGAAGTATGGGGTTTAAGAAAAGGAAAGTAATGAGAACATAATACATGATGATGATAAAATAAGTTAACATATATGCACCAATTGTGGTATAGTGACCGCCTATGAGTTACTAATAACCTAGAAGGCCTTGAGTCCATCCATTGGGCATGAAGTCAAATTTTCTTCATGAAAATAAAAAAGTAGGTTGAATAATGAAACAAATTGGATATGTACAAATATTTACACTTTGATGGAATAGAGAGAGGTGAACAATAATTAGGTGAATAAATGCTTGAGATACTTCCCATTAACTAGCATCTTCAAAAATCAATTATCCATTCCCTTAAAAGTATATGAATTAAATCCATTGATCTTCTCCATTAGATAAGGTACAATCCATAGATCAAACTTAGTATGCATTGAAGGTTTCTCATTGGATTTATTCCATCAAAAAAAATATTTTTCCTTTGGAGAAATTTTTGTGTGGCTTCTTTATTAAAATTTTTGGTCATTGCTTCTTGTCTCCTTTAAATATTCCTAAAATCTTGTTCACTTTGTTCTTCTAACTGAATCAATTAATGAATCCTCATTTTTACAGGTGTAATTCCTTCTTCAACTTATATTTGTGTTTTTGCAATCAATGCATTGAGTTCCAGATGTATAGGTGACCGTGCTTCCATACACCAAATGAAATGGAGATTGACCAATGATGCCTTTTAGTGTGATCCTACTAGCCCATAAAGCATTCATTTTTTTATGTCAGCTCTTTTGATTTTCAACACTTTATTTCTTTAAGATTTGTATAAGATTTTTGTTTGTTGATTTAGCTAGGACATTTCCTTGTGAATAATAATTAGAGGATTCTTCCATAAGCATTCCATATTTTCCATAGAAATACGTAATTTTTTTTAAAAATAAATGATTAATATTATTAGTATTTTTGCGTTCGGTTGCAAAAAATACACGGAGAGTACAACTTTCAAATTCATAGTATCCACATAACCATCTTGCTATCTCAGAACTAGAGTATATCTATAGACCTATTGACATATAACTCGACACTGCCGATAAAAGGGAATACATTGCTACTTCAACTTGTAGTGGCATACCAATACTTACAAAATTGAACCTTCTTAAAATGATATTATCTTCGAAATTTACTGACTCAAAAAACCGCACAAAACTGTAACCAAACAAAAATTACTTGGAGATCATTATGATTATGGAGCTGGTTTGTTAAGGGATTATTTGGCTTGAAAGAAGTGTCCACAAGCTAGTCCAAAAGAGCAGGCCTGGTCCTGTTGAGCATGAGGTCTATGAGAATCTCTATGAGAGCATCAACCTTATCCCCCAACCTGACCATTTTCTACTTGATAGCCAAATTGCTCTCTTCTTGTTCAATATGCGCATGATGCAACTTCCAAAATTTCACCTATAAATCATAATTTTATTTCTACAATGCTTCAATTTCAGAACTACAATTAGGAAACTAATGATCATTTGAAGTTGCATAAAAATTCAAGCTAGAATCCATTGATAAAAGGGAACTATTGTTCTATAATTGATCCAAGTGGATATTAATGGCCACCCACCGATTCCACCTGGACCTCCAATTTGTTTCATCTGTTTCCTTGATTATAACAACATTTACTATTTTTATTAGTTTTTCTAGTCTTAAACTTCCAGAGCTATTTTTACCCCCTAAACAGTGTTTTTTTGAGGTCCGCAACAGGCCCATATCAATAAGCAAGTGCCTGCAGAAAATATTATAGTACTTAGAGAGATATTTCCAACAAGGTATAAAACATGCCAAATGAAGATCATATGACCAAGTTACGACACTGGGAAGATGGTTTCCAAACTAACCCTAACAGGGATAAAAAACTCTTGGAGTTCCATCTCCTGGGGTTAGGGTTTTCCTTTGTTGTTCAATAATAAAAACACCCTTGAACCTCATTGTAACAAATTTCAAAGGCATGTATCCTCCACGTCTCTTCTCAGAGATAAGTTACCATCGCCTGAGCTAGCACTACAAGGAAAATACCCTCTAGCGGAGGTCATAACAGAGGTTTTTAGTGTTATAAAATTGGCCAAAATTGTCAAAAAAACATTTTCTACAAAACCCATTTTCGATAATGGAGGTCTTGGTGGAGCTTCTAACAAAATTTCAACACAACTAAAAAAACTAGGTGGTCAGAGGTTATTAAGGATGTTTTTCTCATCGGTGCACTATTCAGGTCTTAACGCACCAGTACGTTTTAGAGTAAACGCATCGATCGTGTAAACCTACCAAACACTTGGATGGAAAAAAAATAAAGGACGCCTCGGGACTTTTAGAAATGTCCCAGTGCGTGTCATCCAGACGGTCACCCCAGTCTGTCAAAGGTGCATGCATTGGGATGTAAAGGTTTAAAACCATACCAGGCACACTATAGTTGATACAACACACCATGCCATTCTAATTGGTATTGGGATTTTTGTTGTGCCCATAGGTCGTATCAACGCACCTGTTCATAGTATTATAGAAATACATTGGTGTGCAGTATCACACAAACACACATATTGTTGTAATTCATATTGGTATTTGTGCGGTGCCCATAGGTTGTAGAAACGCACCAGTGAGGAGTCTCACATAAATGCACCGGTGCACAGTATCGCACAAACACACTGAGAGTTATAATTGGTATTGGTATTTGTGCGGTGCCTATAGGTCGTAGAAACGCACCAGTGTGATTTATCATACAAACACACTGGTGTACATTAAATGAAACACACTGGTTTTCATTTTGTATTTTTTAGAAACATCGACTTGTGACAATGCAATTATTGTGATTTTTTGAAATTCATTATTCATCAAAAGTTGACACATATCTTATAACAGTATTCATATCAATTAAATTTTTATTAGTGCATTTGAATGTGATGTTTGGATTAAGTTGTTATATCATATCATAATTACTCTGATCTTTTTAAATTCATTATTCATCAAAAGACGACACATATCTTATAACGGTATTCATACCAATTAAATTTTATTAGTGCATTTGAATGTGATGTTTGAATTAATTTGTTATATCATATCATCAGATTTCACATCTCTTCATTATAATATTTAATCATCCATATATTTAATCAGTTGTTACATTTCACAGCGACAATGGAGAACACAATAGAATAAATTAAAACATATTTTATTATATATATATGAATAATACACTCTCGTCATACAAAATGGGACAGTTATTGGTATCCCTTTGTCTTTCAATTGGGACACTATCTCCATTACAGTAAACAAAATTTCTGATTTCAAACATAAATATTTCAAAAAATACAACGCCTTACTTTGATATCCAAACATCATGATCATCATTCTTCGCTTGAACTGTTGTCACTGCTCGAGCTACTTCCATGACTTGGGTTATTTTGAGGAATGTTTTTTTCATGGTGTTGATTGTTTTCTTCTTCTTCACCTTCCATCTACAAACATAAAAATAAACTATAATGAGTGTATATAAATTGGCGATAATAATGAAAATTGCAATATTAAATAATATACATCAATGTAAATTGAAAAGAAATGGCGTACCATAGCAAAAATTGACTAATGAACTATACACATTCTTTCAAAACCAAATTTCATGCCATATTTCAAGATTCCATTTGTTGCTGGAATTCCATACTTTGTTTCCTGCAAGTTTTATACCACACAAAAAATATTTTATTTAATATAAAAGATTTTTTTGTTCTATTAATTACAGACGGAGCTAAGTAAAACACGATCGATAGATGCTTACAAATTCCACAATTAATTTCTGATATGCCAACATATACTGACAACCCATATTTAACCCAATGTCAATCAATTTGTCTGATGGTTCTTCTTTGTATGTTAGCACCCGTTTGAAGACATTCAATGATGATTATTGTAAAACAATCTTAATATACAAAAATTAAATCTAGTTAAGTTGTTATAAGGAAGTAACAATTACTCACAAACTTAGATATCAATCCTTTTCTTCCTTGTCGTCCTGTTTTATGTGCTGAATGGATTCCATTTTCTTTTATTTTCTGTAAGAAAATACTTAAAAATTAATATTTAATACTAAATTGTTTATTTATTCCACCTAATCGAAAAATTCAATGATTACATATTACATTTGAAGCACGTTGTTGTTGAGATGGCTCCTCGGGCGATGCAATTATGTCCTTTTCTTTGACCATCTCCTTGTGCACCTTTTTGGACATTCCTACTGGCATATTTTGGATATCAGCGTGTTCATCTTTTGAGATTTTCATAATATTCTTGAAGATGTAACATGACAATAAACTATTTATTTTTTATATTGATATATGAAAAGTAAATATAACAAAACTGATATTGATAAATGATTTATTTCTATTAATATATACATATAATTCTAGAAAAACATTTAAAGGAATATTAATTTTTCATTCCTTCTTTTTTTTTGTTGTAGGTTTTTGCTATTAAAAGCCTAACACGTCTCATTGATCAATTCTCTAGAAACTCTTCCTGTAGTTTAGATAAAATTTTGTTCTTGGAATCATTGGATTTATTTTTGTATTGTGAGTGGAAAGAACGTCTATACATTTGTTCCACTAGATCCCTCAAACTTTTGTAAAATATTTCCCCCCTTTCATTAACCTCCAACACCACTCCAGATGAGCTAAGGAGAAATTCATTTTCATTTGCATATTCTATTTTTTTTCTTTTCTTAGAACAACATTCCTTTTCTGAGTTGTTGGTCCCTGTAGAACATTAAACATATGTGAATTAATAGATTATTTTAAACATGTTACCTAATAATTTTAAGTATATCATTAATGAAAATTAAAAAAAGAAACTCATATTGGATCGATAGTATTTTTTCATTCACCTGATTCATCCTTTTGAAAATTTTCCATCAAGCTTTCACGCTCTTCTGATCCTAGATCATAAATAATCTTATCGAGCTTCGTCATTTTGTGGCTCTGCATGATACACAATAAACAATACATATTAGTTCAACTTACATATAGTTCAAAAATAATATTTTTTGTAAAGAATTTACAAAGAACTTGCCTTTTTTTCTTTTCTTGACGTGTTATCAGTATTTTTGTTACTTGATCTCTGGTCAGCCATTTATTTATCAATATGAAACCTGTACCATATCATTTATTAATATATTTTATAAATAAATCATCAACGTGAAAAAAATATATCAAGAAATCAGTGCGCCTTTAATGTTGTATGCACTAACATCGGTGCATCGCGTTCTTATAAATGCCTTGCAAAAACAATATAAAACACCATACGGTGCTCTATGTCAACAAGGAGCACCGATGCATTATATTTTAACCAGTGCACCGATTAACAAAGAAAAATTATTAAAATTCCTCTAGTGTTAGTTTTTGTAGCATACAGTTTCGTTGAGGGGTCGGTGCGACTTATTCTTATAAACACACCGTGAAAATATGGGATCACCATACAGTGCTCTATGTCAATAAGGAGACACAGTGTATTATATGTTAAATGGTGCACCGCTTAAAACATAAAACATAAAATTGTTTTTTCCAAACAGTACGTGTGCGGTGCGCTATAAAGAAATAGTGCACTGGTGCCCTATTTTACATATGGCACACGAATTAAAAAAAAAAAACCTGTTTTTAATTTTTTTTATCAAACAGTACATGCACGGTGCGCTGTGATAAGAATTAAAATTAGAATTAGAGCACCACCCTCCCGATACTTTATATAGTACGCCATTGTTTTCGAAATCAACGTAATTGCAAATTATCAAGTGAAATGATTTTAACATTAACACAATGCAAATTACCAATTAATTCAAAATACATGTTATAATGTTTCGAAAAAAGAGAGTCTTAGTTATAAGGTAATTAAGACCTCTCCTTTATAAAACCCCATCTTAAAAAGTATAAATGATGAAATAACACATGTACCATATCACTCTCGTTTCTCATGATCACCCTCATTATCTTCCTGCTCGCTTGGCATGATAACACTATTGTTCTCAAAAATATGTTTTGATCTAGGGTCATGTCTCAATACAAACCACCAATCCATATCTAACACATCTAGGTAAAAAAACACCTGGTTGCAGTGTTTGGGGAAAACATAGGGCTCCTTAGCTTCATCCCACATTTTTCTAGAATTGATACATAGCACCCTACTATCGCGATATTCCTTTACATTATTCCGATCAAAGGTGTCCCACCACTTGAACATAAAAATAACACATTGGAAAGAAGAGAAATCCACTTCAATAATCTCTTGTATCTTTCTGATGTAACCAAATGTCCTTTGTACTAGGTTAATAATGTGTTTTGTAAGCACATATTCCATACAACGTAAAACTCCTCTCTTTTGCAATGGGTCTTGATACATCATATACATTTATCCCATTCCATTATTCCTTCAATTCATCTACCAGTGGTTGTAAGTAGACATCCATAGTCTTCACTTGTCTTCTACCAGGGACTATGAGGGAGAACATAATATGTTCATTCTTCATAGAAAAACATGGGAGGATATTGTTATTGATCACTACTACAAGACAAACAAAATAGTTGGTTTTCTAGAGGGAATATGAGATGGCGCCATCCATGGCTATGCTGAGTCGTAGACTTCATACTTCATCCTTGAATTTTTCGGGCCATGTATCCTCTATATGCTTCATGGTTATTGGATCTGTTGGGATTCGTATAACTCCCAACTCACTTCTATGTAAGGCATGCCATCCCTGTAACATATCTAATTATTTGCAACGAAAGAGCCTTTGAATCCTTGGTGTTATAGGCACGTGCCTCAATATCTTAAAAGGAGTACCACGTGATTTACCCTTCTTTTTACATTTATCATACCTATCACGCCCACATTTCGGAAATATCTCTTTATCTGAATGTTCTCCTCTATATATAATACAATCATTTGGACATGCATGATGTGATATGTACTCAACACCCAACATTTTCAACAATTTATTTGCGTCTTCACAGCTACCGGGAAAGACATTATCACTGGGAAGAACCTTATCTTTGAATAACATGTAGTTGGTGATAATGGATTGAAGAATACATTAAATTTAATGTACATTATGTTTCAAAATATAAATTATAACTTACCTTAAAATTTCAGAGAAACATGCATTCGACAAGCCAAACTTTGCTTTCAATTTGTATAGTAACATCATTGTCCCCAACTGGGTAGACTTTGACTGACTTCCAGGTTCAAAGAGAGGGGTGGTGGAAGCAAATTTAAGGCTTTCGAAAAAGGTGTCAGCAATATGAGCATCATCCCCTAGTTGATCATTGTTCTGGAATGCATCTAACAACATTGTCTCCATGGCAGTCGTATCCCCTTAAGTAATCATGCATACCAACCTCTATTTGATTGCCTCTATTTCTATTGTGTGAAGAACTACTATTTTTGTAGTCATTCCTTATTGGTGAATCTGGACGTAGTTGGAATTGAATAAATGGTTGATTCAACCATTCTTGGTATCGTTCCTCTTCGATTTTTTCTCTTAATTCAACCTTCTCTTGATTTTCATTGTCGTGGGATGAAACAGAAGATGGTAGGTAGGTCCCTCATCATCACTAATCCTAATAATTTCAAAAAATATATTTGAACATGATTAGTACAAAATATATGATATCAATTAGTAAGCACGTTGACAATGCATGATTAATTGGTTTGACGATGAAAAAATTACATTAATATACCAAACAATTATTATTACCATCATTTTCCCAGGATTGTGGCTAGAAGATGCAATATTGTTACAATTGGTAGGGTGGAGCAGTTGTCCATTTTCATCTACCAAATGCGCCTTGCGGTATGCTGCTCCTGATAAGAGCTTCCAACGTTTTGGAGCTGTTTAAATATTTTGTGCATCTGAACTTGATTCTGAATTATCTGCATGAACCTGCAAGTTTGTATACATTAATTATAAATTTTATTAAGTTGATTGACATGGATAAAAAAAAATAAATTCAGTTAGATAATGAAAATATAAATAAAATCTGAAGTAAATATTACGACTCGAGTTGGATAAGGAGAACTCCGCGATAGACTTTGAGAAATATTATGGAATGAGCTGGATTTTGAAGAATTTTCCATTCGATATAATTATAATATTTTCTCCTCGCATTTGATAAAAATCAACAATAAATTTTGGTGTATACACCTAAAAGTAATTTTTGTGCCTTAAAATGGACTTATTGTTATCAGTGCTAATGTACATATAATTACATTGATGCGTGTTAGTTACTGCACACTAGTGCGGTGTTATTAATTGATGCACCAGAGCCGAATAGCCACAAATAAAAACATTTTTTTAAAGTGAAAAAAGAGAGGTAAATTGAAAAATGGACGGCAAAATATTTTTGAAAATCTAATTCCATAAAACAATTCTTTAAATAGTAAACATTTTTTATTATTTCATTATTTTTGCAAAAATTTTCAAGTAGAGATTTGCACGAGACATACCTAGAGGAGCAAGAGAGCATGAAAACACTATGGAGCAATGAAATACTTTCGAACAGAACTATTCATACAATAAGAATTCCAAACCCTCTAGTGATTCGAACCCCTGTAGCATAGAATTTCAAATGAGGTGATTAAATTTTATTGATTTTTTTACATTTTCTGTAGTATTTTTTTACGCAGTAAATACAAAAATTTAAATTTACTATTCATTTAAAAAAAAAAACAAAAAACAAAAAACAAAAACAAAACAAAAAAAAAACGAAAAGAAAAAAAACAAAAACAAAAACAAAAACAAAAATCCATTTTACACTAAACCCTTGATTCTTTTTATTTATGCCCTTGCTTCTTCCAGTTTCTATGATTTCAGAATTAGGGCTTTTCATTTTAGATTTATAGGGTTTGTATTGCTATATATAGGTGCCTATGACATCTAACCCACGGGACGATTTGCGTAGTCGGATCCCAATCCATGTCAGCCCTTGCTTGAATTTCTAAACAACTAAATTTTTTTAATCGGTGCACCCTGTGTAAACTAGCACACCGGTGTGATGTCTTATCACAGCACACCGTGCACATACTGTTTGATAAAAAAAAAATTAAAAACAAGTTTTGTTTTTGTTTTTTTTTTAATCCGTGTGCCATATGTATAGTAGGGCACAAGTGCGTTATTTATTTATAGCGCACCACACAATTACCCTCCTTCCATCATTACACGGTCAATGGTGCGGTGTTATAACCGACCACACCGTTGACTATGTACCAGTATCGGGAGGGCGGTGCTCTGACCAAACTATGCACACTGGGGCAGATATTTTGGTTAGCGCACCGCCCTCCTAACATCACTACATAGTCAATGGCGATGGCTGCCACATGACCGAAATGATTACGAAACCAGGGTTAGGAGGGAGTGGGGCAAGACCTGCAAATATCGGTTCCCGTATTTCACCAACACACCGCCTCTCCATCTTGAGAAGGTCAACTGCGATCAATGTGAATATGTGTTACCCGTAATTTTTAAAAATTTAAAAAAGGCACAGTGCGCCATTTTGGTACTGCACCAGAACTAGTGTGGATACCTTTAGCACTGGCCACGAACTCGATGACCCATAAATTTATAGGTAACACCACGAACTGGTGTAAGACGAACGGCTCGAGTGCACCATGCAAGTTTTATTTTTTATTTTTTAAAAGAAGGTGAATTTTAAGATATTTTACAAAAATAATCTGCTAAAAGGTTTAATTATGGAAAAACAAGTAAAATACCTGTAAATTTGGGCGTCGAGGAGGCATATTTTCTGTAGAATTTGTAAAATAAATTTTCCCACTGTTTTGCAAAATTCGAAATGGATATGGTGGGCAATGGACAATAGCAGTGCGTGTAATGGGAGCACTGATGTCAGGACACATTAGACAAGGTAAAGTTTCATTGGTGCTTGGGAGCTCTGGAGCACTGAAAAGTGAAAAATGAAGATTTTTGGGTATAATTTTTTTTTTTTTTTAACCTTGTTCTGGTGCGCACGTTTTTGAGGTGCACCGAGCGGTTTCTTCCAACCACACTAGGCTATTTCAGTTTTGGCGTGGGTTTTTAGGATGCACCGGGGCTGAATCTGTGTAGAACATTAGTGCACTGCAGTAATTAGATGCACCAGGCAGGTTTGTACGGAGAGCACTGTGCCCCGGTGTGCCAATTTGTAGCACGCATTGGTGCTTTTCTAGTGGAACGCATTGGTATGGTGTAGGATGAGAAACACACCAGACAAAAAACATCCTAAAAAACCTCCACTTGCTAACCTCCTCTAGTATCCTCCACTACAAACAGATGTTTGGGCTATTATTATAAATATTTCCTCAAAAACATCCTCTAAAGGGTCTTTTCCTTGTAGTGTAGATTATTTCCATTCAACTTTTACATATCTTTTAGTTCTTTGATGTTAATCAAATGAAGATTTATTTATGGTGCATCTCTGTGTTTATGTTTATATCTGTATTTTTTTTCATTTCTACATAAGTTAAGATCAATAATAAACTAGGATGACCCCAACTGACCAAGAAGAGAAATATTATAGAGTGAGCGAATGGAGAGGGAGTAAGCTCTTTAAAGGAAAAATCGTGAAAATTCAGGTTAACCAACTAGTAATTTCCCAAATTTCCAACCCAGACACCACCCCATAGCAGGATTACTGAGTGCCCCAGAACTAAAGGCTCCCACAGGCTAGCAACAAGGATATGAAATATATAGAAGTCTTGAATTATTATATTGAAATCTAGATTGAAGGAACTTACCTTTCCATACAAAGACTGAGAAAATTCTGAATTCAACAAAGGGAACACATAGATACCTCTGAGCTTAATTGCATATAGAGAATTATTGTTCCAAAGGACTGTGGAGCCAGGGTGTGCTAAATAACACAGTGAGCCAGAGAGGCCTTTGCGCCAAATAGCTCACGAACATAAGTGACGAGCCATAGAATCCCTAACTGCTAGATAAAGAGCCAGGGTATTGACCAGAGGAAAAAAAAAACCTCAAGAAGGTTTCAAAATGAGGAAGGTCTAAGCACTTTCTATCAGCAGCAGGAGAAACTAACAACGCATAGAGGTTCACAAAAATCTACTATGTCCACTTTATTTGGAGAGGAAGGTGAATGTCATGGAGATGGAGGATACTTAGAACATGAGACTCTAAGTGATTATCTTGTAGAGTACAAATATCAATCAAGAGAATTCAAGGAGAATCTAACTCTCCAACAATTTTTCCAGATCAAAGAAGAACGGAGATCCCACAGCAGCAATAAAAGAAGAAGGCACATATAGAATAGAATCTTCTTGCCTATATTTGATGGATCATCCAAAAGCATAGCAAAGGATTGGAGGAAGGAGTTAGATGCATTCTTCCAGCTACACCCTATAGCAGAAAGAGAGGCTGTTGAGATTGCATCGCTGCACCTTGAGGGTGAAGCAAAGGATTGGTGGTTCAACCATATGAAACATGCAAGAGTGACTGCTTATGAAAACTTCACTCAAAGGGTGACAAAGAAGTTTGGTAGAAGGAAAACAAAATTAATTACCATTGAGTCATTTCCCAATATTGATGAGGAAGCATGTGAGAAGAAAAGGGAATATGTCAGCAGTATCACTCCAGAAGAGGAGCAACTACCATCACCACCAGCTGCAGGAGTACTTGCATAAGGAGAAAGAGCACTTGCATATTTGCAAGATGGTCTTGAGCTCTTGACATTGGGAGTCCCATGCATGATTCAGAAGATGCACGAGGAAGAAGAGGCAGATACCAGCACTGGTGCAGTAGTAGAGGAGAAGCCATCACCATCACCAACAGTTGCACCAATTGGAGGAACTCTAGTAGCCTTACAAGATGTCCCCAAGTATCAACTTATCCAAGGTTTGAAAACATTTCAATCCCATATTATTTCAGCACCTCAGTTTGAGATTTGTGGTGTCATGCCATCAGGGAAATTTCATAACCAAGGGTTAGAGCACCTTGCTGATTTGGAGCAGTAAACTATCACTGCACAGAGGACCCTTGACTTGCTTAAGGAGGAGATGTATAGTCATCCTAGTTGTTCAATGTTGAGCTACACAAAACACTTGGTGTTTAAGTGTGGAGTTTCAGAAGATAGGATGAGCATAGTCCTAATCGGTACAATGTCGGGCTATGCATTCAACATTATGCATGGTCATGAGGCAGTTGATGCACCATCGTGGAGATCAATAGTGCTGTCACTGGGGAGCAGTGATGAGTTGGGGTCCCAACTATTCTTAGAGAATTTTGATGACCGCTTCACTCATGAAGCATTGGAGAGAAAGATAATAGTTGGTAGACATCTTATGATGGATAGCATTTTCCATTATCAGGATGAAGCCTTCTTGATGAGAATCTCACAACTTAAAGAGAAGTTTCTACCTACAACATATTCAGAATCTTATGGATTCTACTTAGTTTACTCATTCTGTAATTTGATATTGTATTGCTGTTTGACATTCTTCGCATATTTAAGTTGTTTAGCTAAGTCTGCTATGCTTTTTAGCACACAAGTGTTCCCGAGTGGGAATCCCACCCTTACCAATGGGGGTCTTCGAGTGCCTAATCTGGGAAGGTTATTTGAGCAGCTATTCATCGTCCAGCATTGGTGCCACATTCAACCCCTCTCTTTTGCATATACAACTTTAGGAATTATGCATTCCTATATTAGAGTTTGAGAGGAGGAAGGTAGTTCTTATAATTTCAGCTAAGAAACCGATGGAGTGTTCATCCTTTCATCTTATGCTTCCATTACAGTCTTCCCATAGAATAATTGTGATATCTGACATTAGGCCATCATTTTATACCTCCATGCAGCAATAGTTCCTCCAGGAATTGTGCAGTCCAGCCAGGTAGATCTCGTGGAGGAAGGAAGTTCCAAGTATTTCAGCTTGGAATCCTGTAAGGGATCATCCCCTCACTTTGGTGAGATTATTTCTATCAGCTATGAGCTATATTTCATCATCCAACAGTAGGTTACAACTTTAGTCTCCTTGACAATGCAGTCCGTTCTAGCAGTTGTGTAGTTTGCAGCTGCAACTTGAGTCGAGGAAGGAGGAGCTAGATCTCAAGATTCTAGCTTGAATATCAAGAGAAGGGAACAACCCTTCATGTATTGAGTTGATTGGGTGCTATTGCAGTAGTTATATCATTAATTCATCCCCATCTCAGTAGTTACCCAAGAGGTTTGCGTAAGTCAGCCAACAGGGGTGTAGTTGGTAACCCAAAAATGGAAAAAAATCTAAAGTTAAAATCTAGCCAAACCATTTCTAGGTTTTTCTGTGTTTTGTGAGTGGAAACTGTGGTTAAAATCTCAAATCATTCTGAGCACTCTAACAGCCTCCCGCATATGGTTCTTGTTCCTAGTAGTAGTAGTTTCCAACAACAACAGTAGTAGCAGCACAACATTTCCAATGCTAGTTTTCATTAGTTTATTTTAGCCACTTCTTGTTGGCTTGAGTGCATCTCCTTTGGAGCACTGCGTACTTTATATTTTCTATTGTTTATAATGATATGAATCAGCTATTTCTACTCATGGTTATAATGTCTTGATGTTGCAGCATATTTCTGGTATTTTTTATATTTTAGTGTTATATTCCTATTTTTCTTATTTGGAATGCTATAGATGTTCTATATTCTTGTCTTTTCCATTTTGGAATATTACAGGTGCATACTTTTGATGGATCTTGTTACACGAAAAATGATAAATACATGAAAAAATATGTATTTCTTTGTTTTTGTGTAGCAGGTTCCATCGAATGTATGCAACATGAGTACTCCTGGGATGAGGAATCAAATTCTACATCCAAATAGTGTTCCCGCTCTAAATTCGAGTAAACCCATAAGGAGATAAGTTGAAAATACGAGTTGAAAAGGTAGATTTTTCTTTTTCCCTCTAAAATTTGATGATGTAATCTAATCTTATTTTATTATTTCCACTATTATTTTATAGTTTCCTTAGGAGGCCCATTTTAGACTTGAAAATTCCCCTAATGATTGTGGCAACACAGTTTGTGTGCCAATTTGGAGAAGTTCACTTTTGGCATGACCCAGGTTTAGTATCTAGGACACATTATTGATGAACTGGGGGTGCATGTGGATCCAGCTAAGATCCACATCATTCAGGATTGGCAAGCCACAACCACTCTAACATATCTCTGCAGCTTTCTAGGTCTTGCCAATTTCTACCCCAGGTTCGTGTTGGGATTCTCTCATATCACTTAGCCCTTGAGTTAAGTCACCAAGGGAGGAGCGAAATATTTTTTTTTGGGTCTGAATCTCAACAGAAGGCGTTTGTAGAGTTGAAACATCACCTTTGCTCTATAATAGTGCTCACATTACCAAACTTGCAACAAACATTTGAGATCGAGACAGATGCCTCTGACTATGCTATTGGGGAAATTCTTACTCAATAGGGGCATCCAGTGGCATGTCACAGTGAGACACTTTCCGACATAGTTCGGAAGTATTCCACTTACGATAAAGAGATGTATTTCATTGTGTAGGATTACCAACAATGGAAGCATTTCATTTTGGGGAAGAAAATTGTCATCCACACAGACCACCAACCCCTGCAGTTCATACAAACACAAGGGAAGTTATAGAACAATCACCGTGAGAAGTGGTCCACACACCTGCAATAGTTTCGTTTGAGCATCAAGTACAAGAAGGCTAAAACCAATAATGTTGTAGAATGTCTCAGATGACCACCGATCATGGTGCTAACCATCGTGCTTAACTCTTATGGGCACAAGGCTTACGATTGGCCGCTTCTTTACAAAAGCAATCCAAAATTCAGCCACACATATAAGATGCTCTTAGAGGGTAAGCCTGTTCCAAAATTTCACCTCTAGGATGCACTGCTATGTCACCTAGGACAACTTTGTGTTCCTTCAAGCAAGCTTGCCAAGATGGTTTGGGAAGTGCACTACAGTCGGGTCGCTGACCATTTTGGGGTCGAGAAAATAATGGCAGTACTGCAGAAGAATATCTATTGGTTGAACCTTCAATAGGATGTCGGGAAGTACATCAGATCCTGCACTACCCGCGCTATTGCCAAACCAACCATCAAGAAGAAATGCATCTATACTCCACTGCCTACCCCTAGTAGACCTTGGGAATCCATCTCCATGGATTACATGTCGGGCCTTACTTCTACTAAGCATGGAAACCACTGTGTTTTTGTGATCGTCGACAGATTCTCGAAGATGGCCATTATGGGGGCCTTAAAAAAGAATATAATAGCAAAATATACTAATAAAATCTTCTTTGAACAAGTGCGGGTACACTTTGGGATCCCAGAGTCTATCATCTAAGATCAGGAAAGCAGGTTCCTCGGTACATTTGATCCAACCTCTCGTCAATGCTGGAAACCAAGCTCACCAAGTTCACAACTTTCGATCCCCAAGCCGATGGATAGACAGAGGTCGTCAACAGGATGATCATACACATTCTATGCATGTACAACTTAAAGCATCCATGCACATGGGATGAGAGCATCTCCTATGTACAACACAACTATAACTAGGCTCCCCACTGCTCAACCGACCACAACCCCTTTCAGGTGGCCTTGGGATTCCAACTGGTATGTCCCATTTACGTAGCCATGCCATTTGCAGCTACTCAGTAATATTCAGCTCATGTTCAGTATGAAGTTGACAAGGCAAACAACTTGATTGAGCATATTCAACACATCCACCAACAGGTTCATGACATATTGGACATAACCAATTTTAAGTACAAACAATGACATGATCAACATCGAGTGCCACATAACTTTGAGGTAGGAGATAAAGTGTGGCTACATTTGCAGAAGGAGGGCCTCCCTGGACCCCACCACAAGATTCACCCGCTGACATGGGCCATACACCATCACCAAGGCTATAGGGGATTATGCCTTCGAGCTTACTATTCCACCATTCCTTAGTCTGCACCCAGTGTTCAATGTGGACCGCCTTTGGCCCTACTTTCCACCTCTATTAGACACATCCAACATGACAGAACAACTCACACCAATAGAGTTAAACCGAGACTACATGGAACAAGCAACAACTGATTAGATCATGGACACACAGATAAATAAAACATGCCAATAGAGGATCCAACTATACCGAGTTGTCAAAGCAGGCTAACTCCTTCACCAGGGAACAACTTCAACACAAATGTACCCACCTCATGGAGGCTTTGCATGCAATGGGGCCCATTTATTCATAAGGGGGGACAAATGATCTAGGTGGATATTGGTGGCCACCCGCCTATTCCATTTAGACAATTTCATCAATTTTCTTATTTACTATTTTTAAAAAATTTCGAGTCCTAAACTTCCAAAGATATCTTGAACCCCTAAACAACGTGTTTTTTAGGTCTGTTGCATTCTCATAACCAAAGGTAAGGAATTACATCAAAACCCGTAGTTCTTGGAGAGATCTTTCCAACGAGGTATCATATGCGCCAAACAAAGATAATGTGGCCAAGTTATGACCCCGGAAAGTTAGCTGCCCAACTAACCCCAACGAGGCCCATAAACTCTTTGTGTTACATCTCCTCAGGTTAGGGTTTTCTCTTATTGTTTAATAATAAAAATTCCTTTGAGCCTCATTGTAACACAGTTAAGAGGCATGTAGTCGCCACATCTCTTCTTAGAGATAAGCTACCATCACGAGAGCTAGTTTCTTTCAATTTTGTCTTTAAGCATTTTCAGTATTTGATATTAATGAAAGGAAATATAACTTATGTCGCATCTCTGTATTTGTTATTATTTCCATATTCTATTTTGTTCCTTATTAAATTTAGATCACTATTTCCCATTGATGTTGCGATACCATTTTCAGCTACTTAGGCAGATTCAACTCATGTCCAATCTGAAGCTAACAAGGCAAACAAATTTGTTGAGAACATTCAGAACATCTTCCATCAAGTCCATGATATATTAGACTAAGTCAATTCTGAGTACAAGCAACGACATGATCAACATCGGGTGCCATAACAAGTTCCATGTGGGTGACAAAGTTTGACTACATTTGCAAAAGGAGCACCATGATGGACCCCACTCCAAGCTTCGCTCGCTCTAATATGGGCTATACACCATCACCAAGGTTGTAGGAGACAATGCTTATGATCTCAATATTCCAAAATTCCTTGGAATGCACCAAGTGTTCAATGTGGACGTCCTTCAACCCTACTTTTCACCATTACTAGACACATATGACATTGCATAGCAACTCACGCCAATAGAGTTAGACCCAAACTTCATGGAACAAGACACAACTGATTATATCATGGAAACACAGATCAAGAACACCCTCCAATAGAGGATCTAGCTATATCGAGTTGTCAAAGCAAGCCAACTCCTTCACCAAGGCAAGTGGTTCACCAGGGACTAGGTTCAACAGAAATTTCCTCACCTCATAGAGGCTTTGCATGCAATAGGGACCATTGCTTCTTAAGTGGGGAGGAATGATTCAGGTGAATATTGGTGGTCATCCACCCATTCCACCTATACATATATCTAGTTTCATCATTTTCCTTGTTTATAGCAACATTTACTATTTTTAGCAATTTTTTGGGTCATGAACTTCCGACGCAATTTTGACCCCTTAAACGATATTTTTTTGAGGTATGATGTAGACCCATAGTAATAAATAGGGGGGAATAGGTAGGTGCCTACAAAAAATCCTGTAGTACTCTGAGAGATATTTTCGATGATATATCGTACACGCCAAACAGAGATAATATGACCAAGTTATGACCTCGGGAAGTTGGTTGCCCAACTAACCCCAACAATGCCCACAAACTCTTTGCGTTCCATCTCCTAGGGTTAGGGTTTTGGTTGTTTAGGGTTTTCCCATGTTGTTTAATAATAAAAAATCCCTTAAGCCTCATTTTAATGTAGTTAAAAGGCATGTAGCCGCCACATCTATTCTTAGAGATAAACTACCATCGCTCGAGCAAGTTTATTTCCATTATGTTTGTAAGCATATTTCAATTATTTGATATTAATGAAATGAAGTTTTATTCTTGTTGCATCTCTATGTTTATGTTTATTTATTTTATTTTATTGTGTTCCTGCATAAGTTTAGATAATTTCTACTAGAGCCCAATTGGGAAAAACCCCTCAAAACCTCTTTGCATTAATCAATGAATATAGAGACTATTACAATTGCTAGCTCCAACTCTTAGCTCAACTTGCAAAATAATAATTTTTCTCCTACTCAATGAAAAAGCTTTGGCCAACACTTAACCAATTATTTTCTCACCAAGGCTCCTATTTATTTGTGCAAATCCTAAGGAAATTAGCCACAATTATTTAGGAATTTCCTCCATATTGATTATGCAATTCCCAAATATTGATCATTGATTGCATGAAATACCTGTAAACTCAAAACTAGTCTACAACTAATGTTACACTGCTTTGTCATCTCCACTTCAGTTGAGGAACTTGAATTCTTTGCATGCACTAGCTATTTTGGGTTGATTGATCAATTAACTATCAAATCTCTAAGTTAGATTATTGTCCCACTGCACAATTTCATTTCAAATAACTCTAACAATAGTTAGAGGTCAGTTAACTAAATACAACTGAATATAATTGAACTAGATTACTAAAATTTAGCAATCATACATGCATAATTGAACTCCAAGCCCTTTAACTCAAATTTACTGAGTAAACTGAGTGACACAGGCCATGCCACACTAGTTAACTAACTCCAAGTTGTCCTGCTGATGTGGAAATTTGATTTACTCAATTTGACTAAGGATAAAGTCTATATCCTTTCTTGCCACATTTTTTAAACAAATTTATGGAAACCGTGAAATAAATACATATTTGAAGATTTATCCTATAAACCTGAACAAATGCTTCACTATTTCTTATCTATTTTAAGAATTTTTTGAGATTACCAAAAACCAAAAATGCTAGAAATATAAATTATCCTATGATATCTTTGTTCGGATCTGATGGGTTTTTTGATGGTTCATCACAAGTAGGTCTATGCGATGGGGTGCCTTTATAAAACTCTTAAGAACTCATTTTGTTTGCTTTTGTTTGAATATAGAACTGAGAAAAAACACTTAGGCATAAATCATTGCTTGTTGGGATATTTTATTTTCTAAAACCTTAAAAATGTTTGCTTATTTACAAGTTTGTGGTAATTCAAAATGCATAATTGATTGGTTATCAAACTCTTAAAATTTACATGTATTAAATTTTTCTTGCTAGAAGGACAAGATTATAGATATGAAGAAAAAAATTCAATATCTCTCTTTTTTACATATTCACACGGAGTGGGACACTCACACAAATTCCTTATCGAAAAGGGCACTTTCCTAAGGAAAATGAATTTTTTTTTTAAGAATGGAAGGGTACCACTTTGAGAGGAAGTCGAAGTCTTCTTTTTATGCCCAGTTTTTAGTTATCCATTTACAAGACTAAGTCTACAACTATTTCTTCACTTAGAAAATCTTGTTTAAACAAATTTTGTAAGTTATGTTTTGTACTGTGATTTCTTAGCATGCTAAGGGAATTATGGAACAGATAAATTCCTTTTTTTTGTTGGAATGAATATGCAATTTTATTACAACATATTAAATCGTAAACCTTCTTGAGTTTTTATTTGGTAATATTCGGTGTTATACTTATGTTACACGAAATGCATTGTAACTTGAATGGTAGTCGATTGGATGCTATGGATAGGCTTGATACATTGCTTGTGTAGCCTCTTTGGTGACTCTCAAATTTCATTGTACATATTTTGTATGTAACTTTTTCTCTCAAAATGAATAGAAAGGTTCATAAATTTTCAGGTATATATATATATATATATATATATATATATATATATATATATATATATATATATATATATATATATATATATATATATAGAGAGAGAGAGAGAGAGAGAGAGAGAGGGGCAATTCCAAATAGGTTGCAACAAAAAAAAAAATTAAGCATGCGATTTTTCTAGCTAGAGAATCTATGATAAACATCAATCTATGCAAAATACACAATATTAAGACCCAAAGATGAAACTCCAAAATAAGAAAAGAATGCCCCCATGGTGTTAAGACTCCAAAGTAAGATTCACCCACAATTGGTGTTTGGATGTGTGAGAAAAAAACACTTTGGATGTGTAAGAAAAACCCCATTTCGTAAAATCCCATCTCTTCTCCACCCACATCCTACAATGATTCATTATGCACACTTAAGCCTAAACCATAAACATTGAACTTTGGAGATTAAAGGTTGAGGCTCATGTGTCATGCTCTCATCCATGGGAAATTGGTATGTTATATAAGAAACCAACTTACTAGGTTTTGATGGGTTATTTTAATTGTCAATAGAAATAATAGAATTAAATTTTTTCATTTTTTTCAGCGAATTAGCTATTTTCTATTTGATTTTGAGGGTTTTTATGTAACTTTTTAAGTGTTGGTATGTAGGTAATAGATCTAAGCTTTTATAAAATGATGTATTTAATAGTTTGATTAGGAAATGGATCTATTTCATGGTTGGATATGAAAATCTCAAACATGTGATTTTCATGGCTATGAGCATTAATACAAGAATATGAAAGTAACTAAGTTTTGATTTTTAGGTGTTAGGGTGTTAGAAGAGCTGCATTCTCTTTACTTATTAGAAATATATGAATTTTTTCAAAGTGCATGCATTGTTTATTATTATTACTTAAAAATATTAAAATTTTTCCAAATTTCTATTTAAAAGAAAATTCAAATTTATTTTATTTTAGATATCATTTTTGGGATTTCCATGAGAGGTAGTCGTAACTGACTAATTTCTCATGATTTTTGAATAGTACACTTAGCACTCAAGGGTGATGCTCACAGGTGTGAAGAAATGAGATTGAAACTAGTAAAATGAATCACATAGCATCAATCATCACTTTCGGGGCTTTCACCTAGTAACTAAGACTTCCTGGGAGGTCACCCATCCCATAACTCCTTTGGCTCAAGTGCGCTTAATTGTGGAGTTTTTCCCCACAATCAAGCCCACTTAGCTTGCTACCCCATTTGCAAAACCTTAGCAAGTATTGTGCCTCATGAAACATTCAAGTAGAGATCTCTATACTCTTTGTATTTTAAGTATGAAGGGTTTCTGCAGTGCATTATATTAGATATCATTCAACTATGACCATTTCCATGAGAGGTAGTCGTAACTGAATAATTTCTCATGATTTTTGAATAGTACACTTAGCACTCATTGCATCGGGTGATGCTCACAGGGGTGAAGAAATGGGATTGAAACTAGTGAAATGAATCACATAGCATCAATCATCACTTCCGGGGCTTTCACCTGGTAACCAGGACTTCCCGGGAGGTCACCCATCCCAGAAATCCTCTGGCTCAAGCGCGCTTAACTACAGAGTTTTTCCCCACAATCAAGCCCACTTAGCTTGCTATCCCATTTGCAAAACCTTAGAAAATATTGTGCCTCATGAAACATTCAAGTAGAGATCTCTTTACTCTTTGTATTTTAAGTATGAAGGGTTTCCGTAGTGCATTATATTAGATATTATTTTGGGATTCAACTACATTGAGTAAGTCATTCAACTATAACCATTCCTATGAGAGGTAGTCATAACTGACTAATTTTCTCATGATTTTTGAATAGTACACTATGAATTTTATTTTTCTAAAATTCTTTTTTAATCCAACTCATCACTTTGAAAGTTAATAGATTATTCCTATTCAAAATACATTATAACTAATAAATTTAACCAAACTACTTGAGAACCTATAAAAGTACACATTCTCTCTCTCCTCTAAAATTTGGTCATGAGAAATACATATGTTTTATTATTCAAACTTATCTTAATATAATTGATTTTATATTAAAACTAAAAAATTAAAATAGCACATGTTATCTAAATAATGATTAAAAATAAAGATTTAAATTCCAACTCAAGTATTACAGCTTTTAAAAGGAAAATCCATCTCTAAGAAATTTAATTAAGGAGTTGTCTTTAGTGTCACTTTTTGGAGTTTCTATAATTCTAAGAAAAATTCAGAGGTGAAGTTTTGATTTTTTTATTTAATTTTTTTTTTTTAGTGTATATATGGATTCAACATCCTAAAAATTCTCTAGATATTTCCATTGTGCAAAATTACCCATCAAACTTCGTTAACAATGAATTCCTACCGATTTTACAAAAAATTGACTAGAAAAATCCACATAAAAAAACCTTAAAAAAATCACACTAAAAATCACACTAAAACAAGTAAACCTAATTTAATTAATGCTCGTTTAATTAATGGGTAAAAGTTACTATCAAATTTATCCGATAGGAGGTCGTTTTCATTTGTGCTATGGCGTTATGATATCGTGATCAAGCCCGTGTTGCGTTCATATTTCCAAGTTGTAGAACTTACCGTCACATTTATACGACAGAAGGCTGTTTCATTTGTGCCATGGGGTTACGCTATTGTGATCAAGCTCGTGATGCGTTCATATTTCCAAGTTGTTGAGAATTTCCGCACGCTCGATAGTCTCATTGACTTTAACAGTGTCGTTTCATTTCAAGGTTGGTTCTCTAGGTTTTCCTCGGTTTGCACATTCTCTTTTTTTAGGTGAAGTCAATAGAGCTGTACCGTTGTCTTTTCCAATTTTGTTTTAGCGAGGTCTTCCCAATTTAATCTCTATAAACTCAAAAAATTTACCATATCCCGAACGGTTACCACTAGTTTTATGATGCCCAAGTCGAAGTCCAAATCTCATTACTCTCTTTTTTTTTTTTCACTGATTATTTCAAAGAAATTCTAATACATTTCCCAATTAAGGAATTTCAATTTTCCCGGTCAAGTCAGCCTACTTCGTTTTCTCTCTCGTGTTTGTTTTTTAACATGAATTCTCTCTCGTGTTTGTATTTTTCTTGAATCTATATCAATGGCTCAAAATTATATATATGCACATAGCCGTTTTTCACGATCCTCTCTTTATGAAAATCTCCATGAGCCAGCTGATTTAAATCATCACAGTCCCTCGCCCTGTCTTGCAAAACCCTTTGGTTGTCTATCGTTGCCCTCCCGCTGCTTTAAAATTGTATTTTTAATTGCCAGAATCCATATTTGAAATTATATTGGGCCCAACCCCTTCTCCGCTAGCCCCGCGCCTTTTTCTCTCCATGTGACCCGATGCCATGACTGAAGTGTTTCCCCTGCGGGGGCTTTACTCTATCCGTAGGGTCAAACCTTGGTGCCCCCGTAGTTGACTCCTCGGGATGGGTGAAGACTTAATCTAACGACTGCCATTCACTACGGGGGGTTGCTCCAAAAGTCTCGTGTCTGTACACCTTGGCCCCCCGCAGTTCATCTCTGCCGTCCGATCAAAAACCAATCGACGGAGTGGAACTGTTTCCCGTGATGGTCCCCGCGCCCGCGTTCATTGTGTGAAAACCGGTGGTTTCATTCCGAACCACCCATCCATAGCCGGCGGTATTTCCCGCAGACCCAGCGATTCCATATGCTGGGTGACGCGTGTCCGAGTGTACTATTTCGAAAACCGCCCATTTCGCGCATTATTGTTCAGTCAAAGGTCGGGCAGCGGAATCATCGTCAGCCATCAGATCTCAAGTCCTCCATCCAATGGTGGCTATCCTCCGGAGCTGCACATGTTTTAACCCACGTCTATTGCGTCCCTGGCCCACCATTTCATTGTCCTCCGATGCGTTAAAACGGTCGATCTCATCCAATGATCGTGTGGCCCATATCATCCGCTTGACCACCTGCTGACCGAGCCTCCCACCACGACAGCGTTACATGTGTTCACTGTCTCATCCTCCGCCATGCATATATATGTTTCATTCATATATACATTCCATTGTCTTTCCTTGGTCAATCCGTCCACCTCCATCATCGTCCCCCTGTGTTTTTCGCCACCCTGCATCGTTTCATCATCCTCTCAGACCTATACCACCATCTCCATTAACCTCACCATGTCTGCCACCCCTGTGATTGGTTTTATTTAACGGGTTTTTGTTTTTGCAAGATCACCATGGCTAAAATTATCATGATTCATCATTTCCATTACAGAGGCCGAGAATGCACGACAGGACCATGTTTCAGGAGCAGAATTGGTGGGAAAAGATCAGGGAGCTACTATGATGTGACCACCATTAAAGAAAGCAAGGATTTGAATCTATAGAACCCTCCAGAGAAAATCAAGAGACAGATTTGGGTAGGTGAGAACATTAATGGGGCAGCATGAAATATCAGCGAAAGATCAAGAGACACAGCGCCCTGCATTAAAGATCTGGGGTTTAAATTCAAAGTTAGAGGGCCGAGAGTACTATGCACAATCACAAGCAATCTCAAGGTTTCATGGCAGCAGATTTTTCCCTTTCAGCAAAGGGCAAAACATTTGTATATTTTATTCTTTATGTCTTGTTCATGAGGAGATTTTCATCCTCAGCATTTATTTCATGAAGTAGTAGCAGAGTACTTGCACCAGTTCAGCACCGCCAAACAGCATAGGCGGGTTTTTCTTTCAAATTTGTTTTAAATAAGATCATTAAATGTATATCACCTACCTCACTCTCTAGAGCCTTCGGTTTCTCTTATAAAAATGAGGAAAAAAGACATTGTGAGGGTTCTAGATTTCTATCAGAAAACTGTGCAGTGAAAGGCTTTTGTATACATCTTGTAAAGTTTCTGTATGAAGGCTCAGAGCCCGTAGGGTTTCAGTGAGGAGGATTTATAACTGTAATGAGGATTCTGGTCTTTGGTATCCCACAGTATGTAATTTTCTCTTATGTGTTAATATAAAATCTCATTCCATTACATTTATCTTCTTGTATCATTGTTCTGGAATGCGAGTGGCTCACTAATTTTAAGTAAGGATTCATCCTAGTCGATGCCCTTGCTTGGATTAGTCAAGTGCTTTAAATAGGCCCAGGCATGATATACTGTTCCATGTTATTTTCATCCATATTTTCTACTATATTAGTTACTTGAGGAGGGTACTTTTAAAACGCCATTGTCATGTATGGATTCTTAGATTGATAAGCCCATATGTGGTTATGTTGTGTATCTGGGTATCAGCCTCATGCTAACTAGTATCTTCTTCATGTTTCTTCACTGCATCCACTTTCTGATATTTGATTTCTATGGTATATTATTTGAACTGGCCCTCTTTGCAGTAAGCTGTCTCTTAACTGTCTGATGCTTTTGTATTGGAGTATTACATGCTGTCCCTACATTATTCTTATCTTTGTATCATCTTCTGAGAGAGTTTGGTTCCATTTAAACTAATTTCCTTGTTTTGCAAGAGATAGTAAGAGAGATTTTGGATTGACAACCCAAAAAATATTATGAGCTCCTTGGTATGCTAAGATGTCCTAGGCACTGGTCTATAGCAACTCTAGGTTGTCTCTAGGGTAGACAACAATTGTCGACAGCAGTCTAACCCGACTCACGAGGTTAGACATTGAATGAAGTTGGAATTGGAGCTTTGGAGCTAGAAATGGATCATAGAAGTATTCTTCTTCTTCTCTATGATATTTGTAGATCATGGAGAGATTACTCAACACAGGCGAGGAAGCCATACTTCTCATCTTTGAATATCCTCGGTATATGTATGGATGTAATTCTTTGACTGGATGTAATTCTTTGGATAAAGCTGAATGGGATACAACGGACGTGGAAGCTCTTTTGAGCATGAAATGCAATAATCCCCGGTGAAATATTCCAACTTCTCTCGGCAATTGCACATCACTACAATTCTTGTCTGTTTGGGGAAGCAGTTTGACAGGGACCATACCGATAGAACTGGGTTTTCTGAGCAGATTGGAACAGCTCTTCTTGTTTGCCAATGGTCTGAATGGAAATATTCCAACATCTCTCGGAAACTGCACTTCACTGCTACACTTGGCTTTGCAAAGCAATAATTTGATGGGTCCACTACCAGCAGAATTCGGTCAACTAAAAGCTCTGTCACTACTAAACATATCTCATAACAGTATTTCTGGTACTATACCTGAAACCATCACTGGTTTGGTTTTCCTCAAGTACTTAGATTTATCAGTAAATATTTTAGAAGGATCAATCCCTCAGTTCATCGGCAATTGCACTTCTTTAAATATGTTGTTGGCCCACACTAATAATCTCTATAGTACTATCCCTGATAGTATCAGCAGTTTGGTTTTTCTTAAGCATTTAGATTTATCACTGAATAGTTTACAGGGATCAATTCCTAAGACCATTGGGAATTGTATGTCTTTACATACGTTTTCTGCCCATACTAATAATTTGTCCGGGAGTCTTCCTATATCTTTGGCTAATTGTTCCAACATTGCAATGTTGGATCTAAGGAAAAATAGGCTGTCAGGAGAACTTCCTTGGTCATGGATAGTTTTTCATAATTTGAAAGTTTTAAACCTTGGTTACAATAAATTTTATGGTGGTATCCCTGAGTGGATAACAAATTTCACTAAGTTAAGTGTGTTGGATTTATCCAACAATAAATTTAGTGGAGTGATACCACTATATCTTGAAAGACTTCAGGGATTTGCAAATGGATCTTCACGGACTGATATAGAGTACGAGGAAATGACAATTGATATGAAAGGATATGAGTACAATCTATCATATGTATTGTCTTCCAACACAATATTTGATTTGTCTAATAACAATCTCAGTGGGACAATCCCTATAAGCATAGGAAGTTTGAGTAACTTGAGGTTGCTGAATTTATCTAACAATCAATTAGAAGGTTTGATACCTCCATCTCTTGGTAATATATCTACATTGGAGCAATTGGACTTGTCCAAAAATAACTTGAGTGGAAAAATCCCAGAGGAGCTCTCTACATTATATTGGTTGGAAGTAATGGATGTTTCATCTAATAACCTTTGTGGGTTTATCCCAAAAGGAACACAAATTTCTGGTTTCAATGCAACCTCATTTCAAGGAAATAAGTGTTTGTTCGGGTGTCCTTTACATCCATGTAATGAAAATGTAAGCATGTCTATAGATGATGGCAATATTAGTAACAAGGGTGAGAAAAAAGTGGGATGGTTGAGTGTGGTCAATGAAAAGATGTCCTTAACAGCATTAAATATTGGAATGGGGATTGGAATTTGGGGAGTGATCAATATGATACATTTGGAAATATTGTCATTGATGGCAAAAATGCAAAAGGAAGAACAGAAACAACAACAAAGCGTGCAGAAGGTATGAGAAGCGACAAAAAGAAAGCCAGCGATAGTGTCGAGGCAAGGAAAAACAAGCGATTATGTGAAGCGAGGTGTCCAAAAGGCAGTGGGTGTAGAATGCCTGAAAGGATCGATCCTCTAAGAAGAAAGCCGAACTATTGAGTCAGATCTTCAAAGTTTGTGAACATTGTAAACCCCGTGCAAAAAGGTAGAGTTATAATTCTGTGCACGATCGAGCAAACTGATATGGGTTCGTAAATAACGGTTTATATATGTATCAAGATTTGATGCGCTCCAAAATGAATTGATTGCATACAGTGTCATTCGATTCTACTCTAAGCATAGAGCATTTTGAGTTGGACGAGAATGTGTGATAGTTAAAATACACCAAGTTGAGTTCTATGTACTCACCGTTGAAAGAGAAGGCGATGAATATTTACAGCATGATGGAATATGAATGCAGTGAGGATGTAAAGGACCAGAACCTCGAAGTGGAATAGTTATATATAACAAAAGGAAGCAAAGGAGGCAGCGCTGAAGTAGAAACAGGAAAAAGACAGCAGAACAGAGACAGACAAAAGAAAACGTAAGCAGGGAAAAGGAGACAGGCAGAAGAACACTGCTAAAATGTAACAGTCGAATATGGAGGCAGTAAAATGGTTGAGCAGTGGAGACAGAGGCAGCGAATACAGAGGCAGTGAAGCGGTCGAGCGGCAGAACCGTTATCACAGTAGTAAAGGCAGAGGCAGAGTCGTGGAGGCAGAGGTAGATATGTTAGCACAACAGAGGCACAGAAAATTCCGGGAATTGCTTAACCCCAAGCGGAAGGATACATAAAACAAATTCCGAGAATCGTATAACCCAAAGCAGCAAAGTAGATATATACAAATCTCATTCCAGGAATCGTCACCCACACAGGAGTATACATACAGCACATTACATATTCGGCGCCTTATACACAAAGGTTCAAAGCATAATATTAAATGATATGGAGTGCTTTATTATCAAAACCCAAGTACCTTATATGGTGGGACCCTTCCCAATCGCATCGGATTTAAGCAAGGCATCAGAACATGCAAAACAAAGTTGCGATTGCGATTGAAGACTGGACCCGATGGGTGTATGAATTATGATTCAAGTGTAATTCAAGTCCGGCATAATCACATCGGATCAGTCTAATCGCCTCGGAGATTATAAGAGCATCGGAACATCACAACAGAAAATTGCGATTGCGATTAATCGCAATCGGAACTGGAGTGGTAAATAGCATTAGAGTATTCTAAGTCACAATTGCCATCAATCGCAATTGGAGAAATCGCAACAATGATCAATCGCAATCGGAGAAATCGCAACAGTGACCAATCGCAATCGGAGTTAAAGCGGAGCATCGGGACATGCAAATGGAATTTGCGATTGCGATTAATCATATCGCATCAGAGTAATCGCAATCGGAAGAAGTCAAGTATAGCATCGGAAAGCGTGGCAAGTGGGCCCAGATATATGAAATTCTATTGATTATAGTGGAAGTGGCAATGTATATGTTAAAACTATATATAAGCTCACCAAGAATTGAAATTACGATATATATATATATATAATGCGCTGTTATAAAATGTTGTGGCGATTATATTGAAATATGCCGCGTGGTCTGTGGACTCACGGGCCTCGGCTCAAGGTGGAGGGTGATTCTCTATTTAAAACAATTGGGATGTATGTATTTTCTGCTTGCGGAACTTCCACATCAACAAGACACTTGCTGCATGAAAAGAGCTGGAATTTGCCCAGATTCAACGCCAGCTATTACATATTTATATAAAATGCACTGATATAAAAGGCACAGGTACACGTATGCAGCAGTTACACCACAACAGAGGAAAGAAGAGAAAACAAAGATGAAAAGAGACAAAACACAGTCACAGAAAGGACAGACACAGTCAAAGAAAATACATGCGCGCAACAAGCCACAAGAGGCTGAATGAGCGAGCTGGAGTTTTCATTATATGTGAATGTAAACATCGTAATTGAATTTTTTATTGTTTGTGATGCATTGGAAAGTTTCCAGAAGAGAACAAATATCCCACTGTAATATTAAAATAAGCACCTACAGTTACATTTTTCTGAGTGAGCTGAAAAGAGATGAGAAGGCAGAAGGCAAAGAGACATGGCCATCCATTTCGAATTCCTAGTGGAATACAAATAGCCATGAAGTTGTTTTTGTATAAAACAGGGTAATATCCAAGGGGAGAGGATTGATGAAAACAGAATGAGAAAAAGAGAGAGTGTGCAGTAGAATTGAAGAAAGTTGAAGAAAATAAGAAAGCTGCAAGAGGTCAGAGAGTGTGAATATAGAGAATGCAGAGTATGAAGAATTGAGGAGAAAAGACATGAAGAAGGAGGAGCTGAGCAGAGAAGAAGGAGGGGCTGAGCAGAGATGATGTCGGGCTGATATGAGGATTGATGAATAGCAGAAGAGAAGGTACAAAACAGAGTTGATATCCAAGGTAAATCAGCAAGTGTTTTTCTTTTGAAAGATTAAGGAAGTTGGAGCTTCCCTATCAAGTTGTAGCTTGATAGATATCAGTTGTAGCTGACTGAGGTAGGAGCCTCCTGTAGGTTGGTGCCTGCAGAAAATAGATGGAAGTTGGTGCTTCCACATCAAGTTGTAGCTTGATAAAATGTCAGTTGTAGCTGACTGAGGTTGGAGCCTCCTGTAGGTTGGTGCCTGCAGAAAATTGATGGGAGTTGGAGCTTCCTTGCAAGTTGTAGCTTGCAGAATTGAGGATAGAGCCTCCTGTAGGTTGGTGCCTGCAGAAAACAGTGGTGAGAGGGAGTTGGAGCTTGCCTTTGCATCGCAACAATAATAAGATGTGGTTTTCTCCCTTTATGGGTTTCCACTTATATCTGGTGTCTCTGTGTATAATGTCTATGTGTTGATGTGGTTTATCTAATCTGCTTAATACATGTTGCTTGCATATTAAGACTGTTGTTACATTAACAAATCTGCTTGATACTTGCTGCTCACAAATTAAGATTTCTCACATATTAAGTTGACCATGAAATGAAGGGGTAAATAAGATTTAAGGGAAAAGTTTTAAAAGTCCATGTATGTGTTAAACTGATTCACCCCCCCCCCCGCTCGGTTAACTTAGGGTTAATATATTCATCATTTGAAAGAGAGCCAAAAATTGGGTATTAGCTTTGTCATGTAACAAACCAAGATCATCTTATTTTCTACGTAATCAAATCCTAAATGGTTTTATTTCATAATAAATAAAATAGTTTTATTAAATTCTCATTAATATTTATACAATGGTTTCATTTTTTTATATATAAAAACATCTTCTTATGTTTGTCTAAATCTTCGTATATTTTATATGAAGAATATATATATTTTGGTTTTTAAGGCAACAAATTTCATCATATCACTTGCTAAGATTAAACCTAAATGTGAAAAACAACAATTATTCCTATCAATAAGTGAAAATAAGCTCAATAAACTTGTATGTATTTGATCTACCATGAATAATATAACAATACAATTTTATTTTAGATTAAACAAAAGAACTTCTAAAATATATAGAATAAATAGGAAAGGAAAATATAAAATTTTGTGGATTTTTTTCTTTCTAAAATTACGATTATGTTATTTAATCATATATTTGCTATGAATATTATGATTGAGTGTATTGATCCAGCTGAGGTTTTGATCTCATGGTGGCTTTGGCATATGGCTCTCACAAAGGTTTTCATTCTAATCTCCTGAACGTTAGTAGTATAATTTTGAGAGTAAGATCTATTAGAGAATTAATTTTTAGTTAGCAATCTGTTAATGTAGGATTAGTTAGTAGAACTGTTTCTTGATTTTAACTATTTCTTAGTTGTATATATATCTCTCTCCTTCAGTAAAACATATGATGTGCTCTCTGCAATTCGTTCTCTATTGTTTTCTGTGGTTTCTTTTTGTCATTTTGTCATGGTATAAGAGCATTGGAGAAATGTCGTCGAGTCTTGCCGCTGCCTGTCACTAATTGTTCTTGCTTGTCGGTTTAAGCTATTATTTGGTTATATTGCTTGCTTGCTGGTTTGTCCTGGGATTTCCACCGGTTGATTTCTTGCCTTCGAAGAAACTGGAGTGTCGCATAGCCAGCCCAAGAGAAGCTATTGTGTTTGAAAGGAAGGGGAGAAACCCTCCCTGCCGTTGCTGCGTTCCAGAGAGAGAGAAACATTTCGTTAAGACCTGCATGCCGTTGTTGCGTTCGAGAGTGTCGTTGAACTCAATTCAGGGCTTCAGGTCATATTATGAGTTGTTTTTGAATGGTTGTTTGTTGTTTGTAGCTGCCGTCGGAGAGAAGATCTGTGTACATTTGCAATAGCTCTTGAATGTCTTTAATTATGTATTTGATTAGATTTCAATCAAGAAATTCTTAGTATAGCAGTTTAGAATTAAAAATTTGTGAAGATTACAAAGTGTATTTGATTAGCATTAACAACTCCATAGTAAACTAAAGTAATCTAAAATATTTGGTAGAGTTCCTGTGACAATTTTGACTTATTGTTATTTTTCTTCTCGTAGAGGGGAAAATATTTATTTTCTTTGAAGTGTTTAAGAGGGGTTCTTTTTTTTGGAGCTTTTAACGAGATTTCTAATTGCTTTCAACATGGCTTCGACAAGTCAATTTGCAATCCATACGCCATTATTTAGTGGAAAAAAGTTATGATTTTTGGAGCCTTAAAATGCAAGCATGCTTACAAGGTTTAGGTTGTTGGGAATCAACAGAATTGGGGTTCACAGAACTTGCCACAAATACAATTGCTGGAATGGGTGTTGCTGAAAGAAAACAATTTGATGAACTTAAACAGAAAGAAGGTAGAGTGAAGTCGTGCATTTTAAATTCCTTAGATGACTCTATTTTTCCTAAAATCACTGCTGCTAGGACTGCTAAATCAATATGGGATATAATTAAGGTTGCTTATCAAGGAAATGATAAAGTAAAAATGGTAAAATTACAAACTCTCAGAACACAATTTGAAACACTTAAAATGAATGAATCAGAAACAATTGATTAGTTCATGACTAAAGTTATGGGTGTTGTTAATGAGCTTCGAATTAATGGTGAAGAACTTGAAGATTAGAGAATTGTTGAAAAAATTCTTAGATGTTTGCCTACAAAATTTGACATGATAGTTACTATTTTTGAGTCGAGAGAACTAACAAAATTATATGTGGAAGAATTAACTAGTTCTTTGTTGGCTCATGAAGCAAGAATTAATTTAGATGTCAGTACTTTAGAGAATGCTTTCAAATCTAAAGCTTCTATGGATAGAGGTGGAGGCAGAGGTTTTCGTGGCAAGAGAGAAAAAGATAGAGGACAGTCTCAGTCTGATGATAGATCACAGGTAACTCAAACACATTCAGGGCAGTCTCAAACTGATCATGGTTGTAGGTGGATAGATAAATAAAAAAATTCAATGTCACTACTGCAAAAAATATGGTCATTATAAGTCTGAATGTCGAAAATTAAAGTATGTTTTAAGTAAAAAAAAAGCCAATGTCACAAACACTTAATGTGAAACATCAAATGCTTTATTTTTGGCATGCCAACTGACTGTGCAAGTACCCAATAAAGATGTTTGGTTGGTAGACAACGGATGTAGTAATCATATGACTAGTCATAGTGATTTGTTTTCTCATCTTGATACATCTTTCAGTTCCTCTATTGGTTTGGGTGATGATCACTAGGTTAAAGCTTTAGGAAAGGGTGTTGCACCTGTCTTAACCAAACAAAATGTTGTGAAGAATATCTATGATGTTTATTATGTACCCAATTTCAAGCATAATTTGTTGAGTGTTGGTCAATTAGATGCACATGGTTATGATGTTAGCTTTCACAACACTACTTGCACGATTTTTGATAAACATAAGTCTCTTGTTGCAAATATTCCTATGACAAAGAACAGGTTGTATCAATTACAATTGAAAAGTGAGAAGTTGTATGCACATAATGTTTCAACGCCAACTGAATATGACTTGTGGCATTTGCGATATGGTAATTTACCTATCAAAAGTATGAGTTTGTTGCAAAGACAGTTTATGGTGAAAGGTTTGCCTACTTTGTCTGATGATATCTCTTCCTGTACAAGTTGTATAATGGGTAAACATAAGCGATATAGTTTTGTTTCAGCCTCTAATAGAGCCAAAGAACAACTAGATTTAGTGCATACAAATTTGTGTGGTCCAATGTAAGAAAATCAGATGCTGGTAGTCTTAATTTTCTTACTTTCATTGATGATTTTAGCAGGAAAATTTGGGTGTATTTCATCAAATACAAATCTGAAACATCTTCCAAGTTTAAGGAGTTCAAAGCCATGGCTAAAAAACGAAATGGAAAGTTTATTAAAGTTTTGAGGTCTGATAAAGAAGGTGAGTATGAATCTAACGAATTCATTGATTTTCGCAAACAACATGGTATTAAAAAAAAACGACAACCAGTTATACTCCGCAATAGAATGGGGTCGCAGAAAGAAAGAATCAAAAAGTTATGAATATGGCTCGAATTTTTCTCAAAACACGAAATTTGTCTAAAGATTTATGGGCTGAAGCAGTTGCATGTTCGGTATATATTTTGAATAGATTGCCAACTTTCTGTGTTCAAAGTTTTTGATCCGGATTTATGAAGGCACGCGAGAATGACAACATAAATACGGAAATCACACAATGAAACAACACTTCATTTCATTAATATCAAAGAACTGAAATTTGCTTACAGACAGAATGGAAATAAAACTAGCTAGGGCACTGGTAGCTATCTCTGAGAAGAGATGTGGCGGCTACAGGCCTCTGAACTGAGTTACAATGAGGCTCGAGGGCCTATTTATGATTGAGAAACAATGGAGAACCCTAAACATCCAAAAACCTAACCCTAGGAGATGAAGCGCCAAAACTATGGGCCCTGTTTGGGTAAATTGGTGTTTCAACTTCCCAGGGACGTAACTTTGGCATACTATCTCCGTTTGACGCATATGATACATCATTAGAAAGCTCTATCCGAGGACTACAGCTGTCGGGACAAATTTTATTAGAAAATTCGCTGGCGCTTTCATACCCAAAAAACGTTGTTTAGGGCCTCAAAACGGCTCCGGAAGTTCAGGACCCGAAAAACTGCTAAAAATAGTAAGTTATGCCGAAACTGAAAAACTGAAAGAGACAATGGTGGGGGGCCAAGTGGAATAGGTGGGTGGCCACCAATATCCACCTGGATCATTCCTCCCCCCTTAGGAAACAATGGTCCCCATTGCGTTAAGTTCCTCCATGAGATGAGGAAATTTCTGCTGAACTTGGTCCCTGGTGAACCACTTTCCTTGGTGCAGGAGTTGGCCAGCTTTGACAACCCGATACAGTTGGATTTGTTGTTGACGAGTGTTCTTGATTTGCATGTCCATGATACAATCTGTGGTGGCCTGTTCCATGCAGTCTGGGTTTAACTCTGTTGGTGTGAGTTGTTCTGCAATGTCCGAGGTGTCCAGTAGAGGTGGAAAGTAAGGACGAAGGCGATCCACATTGAAGACTGGGTGCAGACCAAGGAATGGTGGAATGCTAAGCTCGAAGGCATTGTTACCTACAGCCTTGGTGATGGTGTACGGCCCGTATCGGAGCGGGCGAAGCTTGCGGTGAGGTCCAGTGAGGCGCTCCTTCTGCAAATGTAGCCATGTGGTGGCAGCGCCCACACAGTGATGTGGCACCGGTGTTGATCATGGTAAGCTGTTTGTATACGTGCTCTGTCAATATATGTAATTTGTTGCGGATGTGTTGAATGCGCTCGATGAAGCTACTTGCTTTGTATGACTTGATTTGGACATGAAGGCTGAATCGGCCTGAGTAGTTGCAAATGGCATGGATACGTCAATGGGACATAGTGGCTGGAATCCCAAGCCCACCTGAAAAGGGCTATGGCCAATTGAACTGTGGAGAGCCCGGTTATAACTATGTTGTACATAAGGGAGGCTCTCGTCCCATGTGCGTGGATGCTTTGAATTGTACATGCGCAGAATGTGTACAATCATTCTGTTGACGACCTCTGTCTGGCCATGTGTTTGGGGATGGAAAGCTGTGGACTTGGTGAGCTTGGTATCCAACATCGACCAGAGGCTGGACCAAAATGCGCTGAGGAACCTGCTATCCCGATCTGATATGATAGACGTAGGATCCCAAGTGCACACACTCGTTCAGAAGGTTGCGGTGAAAGCCTGTTGTGATAAGCTAACTAACACAGGCCGCCATGATCGGCCATCTTGAGAAATCATCAACGACCACGCAAACAGTCATTTCACAGCTACTTAGTGGCGAGCTGACATGTAATCCATGGAGATGGATTCCCACGATCGACTAGGGGTCGGTAGAGGAGTATATAGGCCTTGCTTCTTGATGGTCGGTTTGGCAATGGCACAAGCAGTGCAGGATCTGATGTGCTTCTCGACATCCTTTCGAAGGTTCGACCAATAGAAATACTTCTGCAGGATTGCTACTGTTTTCTCGACCCCGAAATTCCCAGTGGCTCGACTGTAGTGTGCTTCCCATATCATCTTGGCACGCTCGCTTGAAGGAACACCAAGGTGTCCCAGGTGACATAAAAGTGCATCTTGGAGGTGAAAATTTGGAACTTGTGTGCCCCCCAAGAGTGCCTTGTAAGTGTGGCCGAATTCTGGGTCACTCTCATAGAGAAGCGGCCAATCAGAAGTCTCGTGCCCACAAGAGTTGAGCACGGTGGTGAGCGCCACGATCGGTGGTCGGCTGAGGCAGTCTGCAACATTATTGGTGCTACCTTTCTTGTACTTGATGTTCAAATGAAACTGTTGCAGATATGTGGACCACTTCTGATGGCGATCATTCTGCAACTTCCCTTGTGTCTGTATGAACTGCAGGGGCCGGTGGTCTGTGTGGATGATTGTTTGCTTCCCCAAAATGTAATGCTTCCATTGTCGACAGGCTTGCACAATGGAATACATTTCTTTGTCATAGGTGGGATACTTGCGAACTGTCTCAGACAATGTCTCACTGTGATATGCCACTGGATGTCCCTGTTGAGTAAGAACTGCCCCAATAGCATAGTGAGAGGCATCTGTCTCGATCTCAAATGTTTGTACACAGTGCGGTAGGTGAACGGGGGGCGAGCAGGGAGGCGATTTTTCAATTCTTTGAATGCCTTCTGTTGAGGTTCCGACCAAAAGAATTTTGCTCTCGCTCCTCCTTTGGTGACTTGACTCAAGGGCCAAGTGATATGAGAGAATCCCAACACGAATCTACGGTAGAAATTAGCAAGACCCAGAAAGCTGCGAAGCTCTGTTATAGTAGTCGAGGCTGGCCAATCCCGAATGACTTGGATCTTGGCTGGATCCACATGCACCCCCCTTTCATCAATAATGTATCCCAGATATTGAACCTGGGTCATGCCAAACGTGCACTTCTCCAAATTGGCACACAACTTGTGTTGCCGCGGTGTTTGGAGGACTTGTCGGATGTGATGAAGGTGCTCTTCCCAAGTCTTGCTGAAGATCAGAATGTCATCCAAGTACACCACTACGAATGAGTTGGTGAATGGCCGCAAGATATCGTCCATCATCCTCATGAAGGTTGCGGGAGCATTCGTCAACCCGAAAGGCATGACCAGCCATTCAAAAAGGCCTTCCTTAGCTTTGAAGGCAGTCTTCCACACATCAGAGGGTTCAAGTGGTACCTGGTGATACCCAGACTTCAGGTCGATCTTACTGAAATATTTTTCACCTTGGAGTTGGTCCAGAAGGTCATCAATCCGTGGGATTGGGTACCTATTCAGGACAGTGATCTTGTTCAGCGCCCGATAGTCAATACAGAGTCTCCACGTCCCATCCTTCTTCTGTACCAACACGATCGGGCTCCCACAGGGCGATGAACTTGGTCTGATGTGACCTTTCTGCAACAGCTCCTGAATCTGCCTCTTGATTTCATCATTTTCCAAAGCAGAGCGTCGATAGATCGGTCCATTGGGTAGCGGCGCACCTCGGGTCAGATCAATCGGGTGCTTGACCTGGCAGTGCAGAGGAACCCCTGTGGGTGAGGTGAAGATGTCCCCGTACTCCTCCATGACCTTATCCATTTGTTGTTGTCGTGCAGAGGGGCCCTGTCTGGAGGTCGTGGCCACAGTCTTCTTCTTGCCCTGGGGGCGGATCATCAGGAAAACGAATTTCCTGGTTTGGGAAATGAGCTTACTACATTGTTTCGCAGTAACCAAAGAGATAGTCGTAGGAGGTGGTACCTCTGGTATCCTGTACAACTTATTTCCCAAAGTAATAATAACAGCACGAGGTCGAGACTCATACACAGCATGACGCTTCCACAAGTATGGTTGTCCTAATAATACATCGGAAACATCAATAGGAGCAACATCACATAATACCTCATCCGTGAAGGGCTTGATGCTATAGGGAAGGCGACACTGCTGGCTGACGCGGAGATCTCGTCCTTGGTGAAGCCACCCGGTGGTGTATGGATGTGGGTGAGCTGTGGTCGGCAAGCCCAACCGCTTCACGGCGTCTGCTGAAATGAGGTTCTTTTGGCTCCCATTGTCGACAATGAACTGTACAGGGGAGCCCTTTACCCACATCTGGGAGTGGAAGAGACGTTCCTCCTTCTCTGGATCTTCCGGTTCCTCCTTCTGGACCTTTGTAGTGGCAACAGTGGCGTTGGGCTCCGCATCAATAATCTGTTTCCCTTTTTCATTCCCCTTTTCAGGTTCTGATTCGGAGTCGGAGCATGCATCTGACTCAGAAGCCCTCATCTCGGCCACTAGCGACTGCTTGGCCCGACACTCCCTTGTGTTGTGAGTGGAGCTCTTATGGAACTCACACCACTTTCCCGTGTCCTTCTTTGGCTTTACGGTGTTGTTCTTTTCTTGTGGCTTTGACGGGTTGTCTTTAGCCGCCATGCTCTGTCCTTTGTTCTACGGTTTGGGAAGCACCTTTTCCTTGCTTTTGATTCGCAGATCCAAAGTCTCGCTTCTTCTGTTTGAATTTCTGCTCAATCTTGGCAGCATACCGGTATGCCATACCAAGCGAGGAGATGTCGAGGAACTCCATTTCCTCCTGAATATCTATGCGGACAAGCTGCGATACTTACTTTCGTGTTTCTATGAATCTCTTTGATGCAACTTTGTCTTGCGGTATGGAGCAGTTCGTCGGCTCGTGCACATCTTGATCCTTTGTTATGTGTGGTCCCATTGGATGTACTTGTCCTCATAGCTCCCCACGGGATAGTACTGTTCCTTGATGGCGTCTCGGAAAGAATTCCAAGTTGGTACGGCCGAGAACAGAGAGGGTTTTGTCTGGTCCTTGTTCTCACAGTAGGTTTCCCACCAGTCCTTAACATGGGGGGTAGCTTTGAGGAGTGCAAAAATAATCTTCTCCCGATCTGAAAAGTCATGAACAGAGAAATATCCTTCTAATAGATTCAACCATCTATCTACGGCATCTGCGTCTATTTGACCCTCAAATATGGGAATGTAAAAATTTACTTGTACCTTAAAGGGAGTCGCAACTCCAGAGTGGCTACTGGATGCAGATGCGCCGCCGGTGGGCAGCCGTTGAAGGATCTGAACAAAGTTATCCATCATTGTGTTCCTTTGTTTTTCGAGGGCCTCCTCGAGCAATATTTTGATAGGATCTCCTGCTCCCTCATCTTTCTTTTCATCCCCCATGGGCGTCCGTCTAGGTTTTCGAGGCTGATCTTGCAAAGGTTCACCAGATCAAGCCCTAGCTCCATTTACCCCGACCTCATTGGGGACATGCAAAGAAGGATCAAGAAAAAGTAGACCGCTCTGATACCACTGATCCGGATTTATGAAGGAGCTGCTTGAGATAAACACATAACCGCCATCTGAGAGATGCGGCAGAATAACACTTCATTTCATTAATATCAAGCAATGAAAAGATGCTTACAGACATAATGGAAATAAAATAGCTAAGTCTTTATTAGCGAATCTACGAGAGAAGAGATGTGGTGGCCTCTGAATCTGTTTAACACTTTACAATGAAGTAGCAAGGAACCTGTTGTTATTAGAGAAACAATGGAGAACCCTAAACATCCCAAAAACCCTAACCCTAGGAGATGAAGCGTGAAACTATGGGCCAGTTTGGGTAAATTGTACATCAACTTTCCGAGAACATAACTTTGGCATACTATCTTAGTTTGACGCATATGATACATCATTGAGCTCTGTCAGGGACTACGGTGGCTGGACAATTTCTCCAGAAAATTCGTGGCACTCATACCAAAACGTTGTTTGAGACCTCAAAGAAAGCAGCTCAGGAAGTTAGGACAGCGCTAAAAATAGTAAGTTATGCCAAAACTGAAAAACTGAAAGAGACAATGGTGGGGGCCCAAGTGGAATAGGTGGTGGCCACCAATATCCACCTGGATCATTCCTCCCCCCTTAGGAAGCAATGGTCCCCATTGCGTTAAGTTCCTCCATGAGATGAGGAAATTTCTGCTGAACTTGGTCCCTGGTGAACCACTTTCCTTGGTGCAGGAGTTGGCCGGCTTTGACAACCCGATACAGTTGGATCTGCTGTTGACGAGTGTTCTTGATTTGCATGTCCATGATACAATCTGTGGTGGCCTGTTCCATGCAGTCTGGGTTTAATTCTGTTGGTGTGAGTTGTTCTGCAATGTCCGAGGTGTCCAGTAGAGGTGGAAAGTAAGGACGAAGGCGATCCACATTGAAGACTGGGTGCAGACCAAGGAATGGTGGAATACTAAGCTCGAAGGCATTGTTACCTACAGCCTTGGTGATGGTGTACGGCCCGTATCGGAGCGGGCGAAGCTTGCGGTGAGGTCAAGTGAGGCGCTCCTTCTGCAAATGTAGCCATACTTTGTCGCCCACCTGGAAGTGGTGTGGCACCCGGTGTTGATCATGGCGCTGCTTGTACTTCGCATTGGCTCTGTCCAATATATCATGAACATGTTGGCGGATGTGTTGAATGCGCTCGATGAAGCTACTTGCTTTGTCAACTTCAGACTGGACATGAGCTGAATCGGCCTGAGCAGCTGCAAACGGCATGGCTATGTCAATGGGACCTAGTGGCTGGAATCCCAAGCCCACCTGAAAGGGGCTATGGCCAATTGAACTGTGGAGAGCCCGGTTATAACTGTGTTGTACATAGGGGAGGCTCTCGTCCCATGTGCGTGGATGATTTGAGTTGTACATGCGCAGAATGTGTACAATCATTCTGTTGACGACCTCTGTCTGGCCATCTGTTTGGGGATGGAAAGCTGTGGACTTGGTGAGCTTTGTGTCCAACATTGACGAGAGGCTGGACCAAAATGTGCTGAGGAACCTGCTATCTCGATCTGATATGATAGACTGTGGGATCCCAAAGTGCACCCACACTCGTTCAAAGAAGAGTTTAGCAGTGGCTTCTGCTGTGATATTCTTCTTACAGGCCGCCATGATGGCCATCTTCGAGAATCTGTCAACGACCACGAAAACACAGTCATTTCCATTCTTAGTAGAAGGCAGGCCAGACATGTAATCCATGGAGATGGATTCCCACGGTCAACTAGGGGTAGGTAGTGGAGTATATAGGCCTTGCTTCTTGATGGTGGTTAGCCAGTAGCTGCGATGAGATCGATGTGTCTCGACATCTTCAGAAGTTGACCAATAAAATAACCTGTGTACTCACTGTTTCTACGACCGTGCCTAACGACTTCGGCCTTGATGTAGCCCAAATCATCTTGGCAGCTCGCTTGAAGGAACACAAAGGTGTCCCAGGTGACATAAAAGTGCATCTTGGAGGTGAAAATTTGGAACTTGTGTGCCCCCCAAGAGTGCCTTGTAAGTGTGGCCGAATTCTGGGTCACTCTCATAGAGAAGCGGCCAATCAGAAGTCTAGTGCCCACAAGAGTTGAGCACGGTGGTGAGCGCCACGATCGGTGGTCGGCTGAGGCAGTCTGCAACATTATTGGTGCTACCCTTCTTGTACTTGATGTTCAAATGAAACTGTTGCAGATATGTGGACCACTTCTGATGGTGATCATTCTGCAACTTCCCTTGTGTCTGTATGAACTGCAGGGGTCGGTGGTCTGTGTGGATTATTGTTTCCTTCCCAAAATGTAATGCTTCCATTGTCGACAGGCTTGCACAATGGAATACATTTCTTTATCATAGGTGGGATACTTGCGAACTGTCTCAGACAATGTCTCACTGTGATATGCCACTGGATGTCCCTGTTGAGTAAGAACTGCCCCAATAGCATAGTCAGAGGCATCTGTCTCGATCTCAAATGGCTGCTGCAAGTCTGGTAAGGTGAGCACTGGGGCAGAACAGAGGCGATTTTTCAATTCTTTGAATGCATTCTGTTGAGGTTCCGACCAAAAGAATTTTGCTCTCGCTCCTCCTTTGGTGACTTGACTCAAGGGCCAAGTGATATGAGAGAATCCCAACACGAATCTACGGTAGAAATTAGCAGGACCCAGAAAGCTGCGAAGCTCTGTTATAGTAGTCGGGGCTGGCCAATCCCGAATGACTTGGATCTTGGCTGGATCCACATGCACCCCCCTTTCATCAATAATGTATCACAGATATTGAACCTGGGTCATGCCAAACGTGCACTTCTCCAAATTGGCACACAACTTGTGTTGCCGCAGTGTTTGGAGGACTTGTCGGATGTGATGAAGGTGCTCTTCCCAAGTCTTGATGAAGATCAGAATGTCATCCAAGTACACCACTACGAATGAGTTGGTGAATGGCCGCAAGATGTCGTCCATCATCCTCATGAAGGTTGCGGGAGCATTCGTCAACCCGAAAGGCATGACCAGCCATTCAAAAAGGCCTTCCTTAGCTTTGAAAGCAGTCTTCCACACATCAGAGGGTTCAATTGGTACCTGGTGATACCCAGACTTCAGGTCGATCTTACTGAAATATTTTGCACCTTGGAGTTGGTCCAGAAGGTCATCAATCCGTGGGATTGGGTACCTATCCCGGACAGTGATCTTGTTCAGCGCCCGATAGTCAATACAGAGTCTCCACGTCCCATCCTTCTTCTGTACCAACACGATCGGGCTCCCACAGGGCGATGAACTTGGTCTGATGTGACCTTTCTGCAACAGCTCCTGAATCTGCCTCTTGATTTCATCATTTTCCAGAACAGAGCGTCGATAGATCGTTCCATTGGGTAGTGGCGCACCTGGGGTCAGATCAATCGGGTGCTTGACCTGGCAGTGCAGAGGAACCCCTGTGGGTGAGGTGAAGATGTCTCCGTACTCCTCCACGACCTTATCCATTTGTTGTTGTCGTGCAGAGGGGCCCTGTCTGGAGGTCGTGGCCACAGTCTTCTTCTTGCCCTGGGGGCGGATCATCAAGAAAACGAATTTCCTGGTTTGGGAAATGAGCTTACTGCATTGTTTTGCAGTAACCAAAGAGATAGTCGTAGGAGGTGGTACCTCTGGTATCCTGTACAACTTATTACCCAAAGTAATAATAACAGCACGAGGTCGAGACTCATACACAGCATGACGCTTCCACAAGTATGGTTGTCCTAATAATACATCAGAAACATCAATAGGAGCAACGTCACATAATACCTCATCCGTGAAGGGCTTGATGCTATAGGGAAGGCGGCACTGCTGGCTGACGCGGAAATCTCGTCCTTGGTGAAGCCACCCGATGGTGTATGGATGGGTAGTGGCAGTGCTTAGCCAGCAGCTTCAAATCTGCTGAAGCAGGGTTCTTTGGCTCACATTGTTGTTACAAAGCCCTGCGAGGAGCTGTTTGCATCTGGGAGTGGAAGAGACGTTCCTCCTCCTCTGGATCTTCCGGTTCCTCCTTCTGGACCTTTGTAGTGGCAACAGTGGCGTTGGGCTCCGCATCAATAATCTGTTTCCCTTTTTCATTCCCCTTTTCAGGTTCTGATTCAGAGTCAGAGCATGCATCTGACTCAGAAGCCCTCATCTCGACCACTAGCGACTGCTTGGCCCGACACTCACTTGTGTTGTGAGTGGAGCTCTTATGGAACTCACACCACTTTCCCGTGTCCTTCTTTGGCTTTACGGTGTTGTTCTTGTCTTGTGGCTTTGATGGGTTGTCTTTAGCCGCCATGCTCTGTCCTTTGTTTTGCGGTTTGAAGCACCTTTTCCTTGCTTTTGATTCGCAGATCCAAAGTCTCGCTTCTTCTGTTTGAATTTCTGCTCAATCTTGGCAGCATACCGGTATGCCGTACCAAGCGAGGAGATGTCGAGGAACTCCATTTCCTCCTGAATGTATCTGTGCAGACAGCTGCGATACTTTAGCACCAAATGTTTCTCCGAATCTTTGATACCCAACTTTGTGCGCAGGGTATGGAACAGATTCGTCAGCTCGTGCACATCTTGATCCCTTTGTTGTCGCAGCGTGGTCCATTGTATGTACTTGTCCTCATAGCTCCCCACGGGATAGTACTATTCCTTGACGGCGTCTCGGAAATAAGTCCAAGTTGGTACGGCCGAGAACAGAGAGGGTTCTATCTGGTCCTTGTTCTCACAGTAGGTTTCCCACCAGTCCTTAACATGGGGGTAGCTTTGAGGAGTGCAAAAATAATCTTCTCCCGGTCTGAAAAGTCATGAACAGAGAAATATCCTTCTAATAGATTCAACCATCTATCTACGGCATCTGCGTCTGTTTGACCCTCAAATATGGGAATGTCAAAATTTACTTGTACCTTAAAGGGAGTCGCAACTCCAGAGTGGCTACTGGATGCAGATGCGCCGCCGGTGGGCAGCCGTTGAAGGATCTGAGCAAAGCTATCCATCATCGCGTTCCTTTGTTTTCCGAGGGCCTCCTCGAGCAATATTTTGATAGGATCTCCTGCTCCCTCATCTTTCTTTTCGTCCCCCATGGGCGTCCGTCGAGGTTTACGAGGCTGATCTTGCAAAGGTTCCACCAGATCAAGCCCTAGCTCCTTATACCCCGACCTCGTTGGGGACATGCAAGGAAGGATCGAGAAAAAGCAGACCGCTCTGATACCACTGATCCGGATTTATGCAGGAACGCAACAGAATAAACACATAACCATAAATACAGAGATGCAGCGGAAATAACACTTCATTTCATTAATATCAGATAACAGAAAGATGCTTACAGACATAATGGAAATAAAATAGCTAGGGTGCTGGTAGCGAATCTCTGAGAAGAGATGTGGTGGCTACAGACCTCTGAACTGCTTTACAATGAGGCGCGAGGGCCTATTTATTATTGAGAAACAATGGAGAAACCTAAACATCCCAAAAACCTAACCCTAGGAGATGAAGCGCCAAAACTATGGGCCCCGTTTGGGTAAATTGGTGTTTCAACTTCCCAGGGACGTAACTTTGGCATACTATCTCCGTTTGACGCATATGATACATCATTAGAAAGCTCTATCCGAGGACTACAGCTGTCGGGACGAATTTTATAAGAAAATTCGCTGGCGCTTTCATACCCAAAAAACGTCGTTTAGGGCCTCAAAACGGCTCCGGAAGTTCAGGACCCGAAAAACTGCTAAAAATAGTAAGTTATGCCGAAACTGAAAAACTGAAAGAGACAATGGTGGGGGGCCAAATGGAATAGGTGGGTGGCCACCAATATCCACCTGGATCATTCCTCCCCCCTTAGGAAGCAATGGTCCCCATTGCGTTAAGTTCCTCCATGAGATGAGGAAATTTCTGCTGAACTTGGTCCCTGATGAACCACTTTCCTTGGTGCAGGAGTTGGCCAGCTTTGACAACCCGATATAGTTGGATCTTCTGCTGGCGAGTGTTCTTGATTTGCATGTCCATGATGCAATCTGTGGTGGCTTGTTCCATGCAGTCTGGAGGTTTAACTCTGTTGGTGTGAGTTGTTCTGCAATGTCCGAGGTGTCCAGTAGAGGTGGAAAGTAAGGACGGAGGTGATCCACATTGAAGACTGGGTGCAGACCAAGGAATGGTGGAATACTAAGCTCGAAGACATTGTTACCTACAGCCTTGGTGATGGTGTACGGCCCGTATCGGAGTGGGCGAAGCTTGCGGTGAGGTCCAGTGAGGCGCTCCTTCTGCAACTGTAGCCATACTTTGTCGCCCACCTGGAAGTGGTGTGGCACCCAGTGTTGATCATGGCGCTGTTTGTACTTCGCATTGGCTCTGTCCAATATATCATGAACCTGTTGGCGGATGTGTTGAATGCGCTCAATGAAGCTACTTGCTTTGTCAACTTCAGACTGGACATGAGCTGAATCGGCCTGAGCAGCTGCAAACGGCATGGCTATGTCAATGGGACATAGTGGCTGGAATCCCAAGCCCACCTGAAAGGGGCTATGGCCAATTGAACTGTGGAGAGCCCGGTTATAACTGTGTTGTACATAGGGGAGGATCTCGTCCCATGTGCGTGGATGCTTTGAGTTGTACATGCGCAGAATGTGTACAATCATTCTGTTGACGACCTCTGTCTGGCCATCTGTTTGGGGATGGAAAGCTGTGGACTTAGTGAGCTTTGTGTCCAACATTGACCAGAGGCTGGACCAAAATGTGCTGAGGAACCTGCTATCTCGATCTGATATGATAGACTGTGGGATCCCAAAGTGCACCCACACTCGTTCAAAGAAGAGTTTAGCAGTGGCTTCTGCAAGTGTCGTTTAGGGCCTCAAAACGGCTCCGGAAGTTTAGGACCCGAAAAACTGCTAAAAATAGTAAACTGTGCCGAAACTGAAAAACTGAAATAGAAAATGGTGGAGCCCCAAGTGGAATAGGCGGGTGACCACCAATATCCCACCGGATCATTCCTCCCCTTAGGAAGCAATGGTCCCCATTGCATTAAGTCCCTCCATGAGATGAGGAAACTTGTTCGGAACTTGGTCCCTCGTGAACCACTTTCCTTGGTGCAGTAGTTGGCCAGCTTTGACAACCAGATATAGTTGGATCTTCTATTGGCAAGTGTTCTTGATTTGCATTTCCATGATACAATCTGTGGTGGCTTGTTCCATGCAGTCTAGGTTTAACTCTGTTGGTGTGAGTTGTTCTGCAATGTCTGAGGTGTCCAGTAGAGGTGGGAAGTAAGGACGAAGGTGATCCACATTGAAGACTGGGTGCAGACCAAGGAATGGTGGAATACTGAGCTCGAAGGCATTGTTCCCTACAGCCTTGGTGATGGTTTACGGCTCGTATCGGAGCGGGCGAAGCTTGCGGTGGGGTCCAGTTAGGCGCTTTTTATGCAAATGTAGCCATACTTTGTCACCTGCCTGGAAGTTGTGTGGCACCCGATGTTGATCATGGCATTGCTTGTACTTGGCATTGGCTTTGTCCAAAATATCATGAACACATTGGCGGATGTGTTGAATACGCTCGATGAAGCTACGCTTTAATCGACCCGATTTGGTTGTAGAAGGCAGTTGGCACAGCATTGCAAATGGCATAGCTATATCAATGGGGCAATCAGGAATCCAAGCCCACGAGGATGGACTGGCGAGTGTTTGGAGAGAGCGATTATAACTATGTTGTACATAGGGGAGACTCTCGTCCCATGTGCGTGGATGCTTTGAATTGTACATGCGCATAATGTGTACAATCATTCTATTGACAACCTCTGTTTGGCCATTTGTTTGGGGAAGGAAAGATGTGGACTTGGTGAGCTTGGTGTCCAGCATTGACCAGAGGCTGGACCAAAATGTGCTGAGGAACATGCTATCCCGATCTGATATGATAGACTGTGGGATCCCAAAGTGAACCCATACTCGTTCAAAGAAGAGTTTAGCAGTAGCTTCTGCTGTGATATTCTTCTTACAGGCCGCCATAATGGCCATCTTCGAGAATATATCAACGACCACGAAAACACAGTCATTGCCATTCTTAGTAGAGGGCAGTCCCGACATGTAATCCATGGAGATGGATTCCCATGGTCGACTAGGGGTAGGCAGTGGAGTATATAGGCCTTGCTTCTTGATGGTCGGCTTAGCAATGGCACAAGCAGTGCGGGATCTGATGTGCTTCTCGACATCCTGAGAGTTGAGAGAGAGAGAGAGAGAAAGAAAGAGAAAGAAGGTTGCGTAGCCAAATATACGGGATTGCTACTGTTTTCTCGACCCCGAAATGCCCAGCGACTCGACTGTAGTGTGCTTCCCATATCATCTTGGCACGCTCGCTGGAAGGAACACAAAGGTGTCTCATGTGACATAAAAGTGCATCTTGGAGGTGAAAATTTGGAACTTGCATACCCCCCAAGAGCGCCTTGTAAGTGTGGCTGAATTTTGGGTCACTCTCATAGAGAAGCGGCCAATCAGAAGTCTTGTGCCCACAAGCGTTGAGTACAGTGGTGAGTGCCACGATTGGTGGTCGGCTAAGGCAGTCTGCAACATGATTGGTGCTACCCTTCTTATACTTGATGTTCAAATGAAATTGTTGCAGATATGTAGACCACTTCTGATGGCGATCATTCTGCAACTTCCCTTGTGTCTGTATGAACTGCAGGGGCCTGTGGTATGTATGGATGATTGTTTCCTTCCCCAAAATGTAATGCTTCCATTGTCGACAAGCTTGCACAATGGAGTACATTTCTTTGTCATATGTGGGGTACTTGCGAACTGTGTCAGACAATGTCTCACTGTGATATGCCACTGGCTGTCCCTGTTGAGTAAGAACTGCCCCAATAGCATAGTCGAGGCATCTTTCTCGATCTCAAATGGCTGTTGCAAGTCTGGTAATGTGAGCACTGGGGCAGAACAAAGGTGATTTTTTAATTCTATGCACGCCTTCTGTTGAGGTTCCGACCAAAATAATTTTTCTCTCGCTCCTCCCTTGGTGACTTGACTCAAGGGCCAAGTGATATGAGAGAATCCCAACATGAATCTACGGTAGAAATTAGCAAGACCCAGAAAGCTGCGAAGCTCTATTATAGTGGTTGGGGCTGGCCAATCCCGAATGACTTGGATCTTGGCTGGATCCACATGCACCCCCCTTTCATCAATAATGTATCCCAGATATTGAACCTGGGTCATGCCCAAAGTGCACTTCTCCAAATTGGCACACAACTTGTGTTGCCGCAGTGTTTGGAGGACTTGTCGGATGTGGTGAAGGTGCTCTTCCCAAGTCTGGCTGAAGATCAGAATGTCATCCAAGTACACCACTACAAATGAGTTGGTGAATGGCCGCAAGATGTCATCCATCATCCTCATGAATGTGGCGGGAGCATTCGTTAACCCGAAAAGCATGACCAGCCATTCGAAAAGGCCTTCCTTGGCTTTGAAGGCAGTCTTCCACACATCGGAGAGTTCAATCGGTACCTGGTGATACCCAGACTTCAGGTCGATCTTGCTGAAATATTTTGCACCTTTGAGTTGGTCCAGAAGGTCATCAATCCGTGGGATTGGGTACCTATTCCGGACAGTGATCTTGTTCAGCGCCCGATAGTCAATATAGAGTCTCCACGTCCCATCCTTCTTCTGTACCAACACAATCGGGCTCCCACAGGGCGATGAACTTGGTCTGATGTGACCTTTCTGCAACAGCCTAGAATCGGAACTTTGAGAAAGGCGAATGAAAAAAGGAAACATATTATTGATGCGGAGCCAACGCCAACTTGTTGCCCTTTGCAAAGATCCAAGGAAGAGCAGGAAGAATCCAGAGGAGGAGGAGCCGTCTCTTCACTCCAGGATAGCAGGTAAGGGCTCCCCGTCACGGTTCATTGTCGACAATAGGAAGCCAAGAACCTCCCATTTGGTAAACACGCAATGTGAAAGCAGTTGGGCTTCTTGGAAACCACAGCTCACCCACATCCATACACCATCGGGTGGCTTCACCAAGGACGAGATCTCCGCGTCAGCCGGCAGTGTCGCCTTCCCTATAGCATCAAGCCCTTCACGGATGAGGTCTTATGTGACGTTGCTCCTATTGATGTTTCTGATGTATTATTAGGACAACCATACTTGTGGAAGCGTCATGCTGTGTATGAATCTCGACCTCGTGCTGTTATTGTTACTTTGGGAAATAAGTTGTACGGGATACCAGAGGTACCACCTCCTACGACTATCTCTTTGGTTACTGCAAAACAATGTAGTAAGCTCATTTCCCAAACCAGGAAATTCGTTTTCCTGATGATCCGCCCCCAGGGCAAGAAGAAGACTGTGGCCACGACCTCCAGACAGGGCTCCTCTACACAACAACAACAAATGGATAAGGTTGTGGAGGATTACGGGGACATATTCACCTCACCCACAGGGGTTCCTCTGCACTGTCAGGTCAAGCACCCGATTGATCTGACCCCCGGTGCGCCGCTACCTAATGGGCCGATCTATCGGCGCTCTGTTCTGGAGAATGATGAAATCAAGAGGCAGATTCAGGAGCTATTGCAGAAAGGTCAGATCAGACCAAGTTCATCGCCCTGTGGGAGCCCGATCGTGTTGGTACAGAAGAAGGATGGGACGTGGAGACTCTGTATTGACTATCGGGCGCTGAACAAGATCACTATCCGGAATAGGTACCCAATCCCACGGATTGATGACCTTCTGGATCAACTCAAAGGTGCAAAATATTTCAGCAAGATTGACCTGAAGTCTGGGTATCACCAGGTACCAATTGAACCCTCCGATGTGTGGAAGACGGCCTTCAAAGCCAAGGAAGGCCTTTTCGAATGGCTGGTCATGCCTTTTGGGTTGACGAATGCTCCCGCCACCTTCATGAGGATGATGGATGACATCTTACGGCCATTCACCAACTCATTTGTAGTGGTGTACTTGGATGACATTCTGATCTTCAGCCAGACTTGGGAAGAGCACCTTCACCACATCCGACAAGTCCTCCAAAAACTGCGGCAACACAAGTTGTGTGCCAATTTGGAGAAGTGCACTTTTGGCATGACCCAGGTTCAATATCTGGGATACATTATTGATGAAAGGGGGGTGCATGTGGATCCAGCCAAGATCAAAGTCATTCGGGATTGGCCACCCCCAACCACTATAACAGAGCTTCGCAGCTTTCTGGGTCTTGCTAATTTCTATCGGAGGTTCGTGTTGGGATTCTCTCATATCACTTGGCCCTTGAGTCAAGTCACCAAGGGAGGAGCGAGAGCAAAAAATTTTTGGTCGGAACCTCAACAGAAGGCGTTCACAGAACTGAAAAACCGCCTCTGTTCTGCCCCAGTGCTCACTTTACCAGACTTGCAACAGCCATTTGAGATCGAGACGGATGCCTCTGACTATGCTATTGGGGCAGTTCTTACTCAACAGGGACATCCAGTGGCATTTCAGAGTGAGACATTGTCGACACGGTTAAGTACCCCACATACTGTGAAGAAATGTACTCCGTGTACGAAGCTTGTCGGCAAATGGGTAAGCGGCGCCTTTGGGGGTCAGATCAGTCGGGTGCTTGACCTGACAGTGTAGAGGAACCCCTGTGGGTGAGGTGAATATGTCCCCGTACTCCTCCACAACCTTATCCATTTGTTGTTGTTGTGCAGAGGAGCCTTGTCTAGAGGTCGTGGCCACAGTCTTCTTCTTGCCCTGGGGGCGGATCATCAGGAAAACGAATTTCCTGGTTTGGGAAATGAGCTTACTGCATTGTTTTGCAGTAACCAAAGAGATAGCGGCAGGAGGTGGTACCTCTGGTATCCTGTACAACTTATTTCCAAAAGTAACAATAACAGCACGAGGCCGAGACTCATACACAGCATGACGCTTCCACAAGTATGGTTGTCCTAATAATACATCAGAAACATCAATAGGAGCAACGTCACATAATACCTCATCAGTGAAGGGCTTGATGCTATAGGGAAGGCGACACTGCTGGCTGACGCGGAGATCTCGTCCTTGGTGAAGCCACCCGATGGTGTATGGATGTGGGTGAGATGTGGTCGGCAAGCCCAACTGCTTCACGGCGTCTGCTGAAATGAGGTTCTTTTGGCTCCCATTGTCGACAATGAACTGTACAGGGGAGCCCTTTACCCACATCTGGGAGTGGAAGAGACGTTCCTCCTCCTCTGGATCTTCCGGTTCCTCCTTCTGGACCTTGGTAGTGGCAACAGTGGCGTTAGGCTCCGCATCAATAATCTGTTTCCCTTTTTCATTCCCCTTTTCAGGTTCTGATTCGGAGTCGGAGCATGCATCTGACTCAGAAGCCCTCATCTCGGCCACTAGCGACTGCTTGGCTCGACACTCACTTGTGTTGTGAGTGGAGCTCTTATGGAACTCACACCACTTTTCCGTGTCCTTCTTTGGCTTTACGGTGTTGTTCTTTTCTTGTGGCTTTGACGGGTTGTCTTTAGCCGCCATGCTCTGTCCTTTGTTCTGCGGTTTGGAAGCACCTTTTCCTTGCTTTTGATTCACAGATCCAAAGTCTCGCTTCTTCTGTTTGAATTTCTGCTCAATCTTAGCAGCATACCGGTATGCCGTACCAAGCGAGGAGATGTCGAGGAACTCCATTTCCTCCTGAATGTATCTGTGCAGACAGCTGCGATACTTTAGCACTAGATGTTTCTCTGAATCTTTGATACCCAACTTTGTGCGCAGGGTATGGAACAGATTCGTCAGCTCATGCACATCTTGATCCCTTTGTTGTCGCAGCGTGGTCCACTGTATGTACTTGTCCTCATAGCTCCCTACAGGATAGTACTGTTCCTTGACGGCGTCTCGAAAAGAATTCCAAGTTGGTACGGCCGAGAACAGAGAGGGTTCTGTCTGGTCCTTGTTCTCACAGTAGGTTTCCCACCAGTCCTTAACATGGGGGTAGCTTTGAGGAGTGCAAAAATAATCTTCTCCCGGTCTGAAAAGTCATGAACAGAGAAATATCCTTCTAATAGATTCAACCATCTATCTACGGCGTCTGCGTCTATTTGACCCTCAAATATGGGAATGTCAAAATTTACTTGTACCTTAAAGGGAGTCGCAACTCCAGAGTGGCTACTGGATGCAGATGCGCCGCCGGTGGGCAGCCATTGAAGGATCTGAGCAAAGCTATCCATCATCGCGTTCCTTTGTTTTTCGAGGGCCTCCTCGAGCAATATTTTGATAGGATCTCCTGCTCCCTCATCTTTCTTTTCGTCCCCCATGGGCGTCCGTCGAGGTTTACGAGGCTGATCTTGCAAAGGTTCCACCGGATCAAGCCCTAGCTCCTTATACCCCGACCTCGTTGGGGACATGCAAAGAAGGATCGAGAAAAAGCAGACCGCTCTAATACCACTGATCCGGATTTATGCAGGAACGCAATAGAATAAACATATAAACATAAATACAGAGATGCAGCGGAAATAACACTTCATTTCATTAATATCAACGAACTGAATTTTGCTTACAGACAGAATGGAAATAAAGCTAGCTAGGGCGCTGGTAGCTATCTCTGAGAAGAGATGTGGCGGCTACAGGCCTCTGAACTGTGTTACAATGAGGCTCGAGGGCCTATTTATCATTTAGAAACAATGGGAAATCCTAAACAGCCAAAACCCTAACCCTAGGAGATGAAGCGCCAAAACTATGGGCGCCGTTTGGGTAAATTGGTGTTTCAACTTCCCAGGGGCGTAACTTTGGCATACGATCTCCGTTTGACGCGTACCATACCTCGTTAGAAAGATCTATCCGAGGACTACAAATTTGGAACAGGCAACATGGTCCATGGACCCATGTTATGGTCCATGGACCCATGTTGCCCTCCATTTTCCCAAAAAATGTCGTTTAGGGCCTCAAAACGGCTCCGGAAGTTTAGGACCCGAAAAACTGCTAAAAATAGTAAACTGTGCCGAAACTGAAAAACTGAAATAGACAATGGTGGAGCCCCAAGTGGAATAGGCGGGTGACCACCAATATCCACCTAGATCAGGTACGCATCCTTCCGGTGAAGGATTGTCTGCGATTTATGGCGTTGAAAGTGTTGAACTCCAAACATGAGCCAAAATCTATGGAAATCCTATCATTGATGCTCAGGAACCTGGTACCAGTTCGAATCCACTGCCACCCAATGATTTGCATATCGAAAGGCCTACTACTGACCCTACAATTCATCCGCCCAAAGGGACACTTCGACACACAACTCATAAAACCTCTGCACGTGTTGCCCAAAACTACAATATTGTAGAAGATTTGGCGCAAGCACCGTCAGCCATGTCTACACTCGAAGTATTGCAAACTTTCCCAGCGCAAAGGAAATATTTGCTTTCAGCCATTGGTGGAATCGACCCCTAGGATTCTATGCTAGGCATCTTTGACATGGAGAAATCTAAGCCTTGCCTCTCACACCAACTTTCATTCCAAGTGCAAGTTGTGTCGAAAGGGAGACCAATCCATCGCACTGTCATAGACGAAGGTGCTTTGACCTGCATTATTTCAAATTATTGCTGGGTTGCTTTGGGTTCTCCCACTTTGTCTCCGCCGTCAAATTCCCTTAAAGCTTTTGATGGACACACTTTCCTCCCAAAAGGCTACCTTGCTAGCTTTCCCATTTCGCTTAGTGGGAAAATGATAACAGTGGACATAGAAGTCATAGATCGTCATCTCGACTATAATCTGTTGCTGAGTCGCAGTTGGTCTTACGCAATGACTGCCATTGTCTCTTCGATATTTCGACTCATCCTCTTTCCATTGGATGGGAAAATAGTCACAGTGGATCAGTTATCCTTTTGCACCCCCGATTATTCCACGTTAACAAGTAGCACTGTACCCCTAGTAGGAGGCGTTCCTGACTCATACGTTAGCATAGGTATCGGTCTTCTGAAGGCATCTTCCCTGATGGGTTGCTTTCCTTTCCCACCACCTGAGGTTCCACATACAATTGCAATGATATCCAGCATTTCGGATAGCTCTATCGATCCATGGATCCTACCGACGCCTTCAGACATTGATTCCTACGGAGATCAGATGCTACTATCACCAGCAGAGTTGGCTTATCAAGCCATCCAAATAGCATCTGAACCCTCCACTGCTTTGGTTCCGACCAATGGTACCACCCTCCCATCCATCACGGTTCATTCTAGCGATCTCCTCAATGAAGTCCTGCCTACGGACGAAGCTATTCGAGAGATCATGTCTTTAGAAGAACAACCTTGGGGAGAGTTCCATCATCGCACTTCAATGTTCGATTCGGACACGATCACTACTCAAATCCCATATTTTGGCCCACCTGGGGAACATGGGCAATATTTCCAAGAATATGCTCATAGATATCTCGGTCAAAATGGGTATTGTGAAAAACATTCAGATTGGAGCCGACTGTAATCCAAAGGAAATTGCATGCTTCACATCCCTTTTTAAGGAATTCTACGATGTCTTTACTTGGTCTTATGAGAAAATTCCTGACATAGATCCTTCTATTGACGAGAAAGAGATCAAGAAATACCGAGCATTCTTTTTATGGTATTTTTCTCGCTCGTTAAAACGAAAAACCTCGATTTCTCTTCTTCGGGCTCGTTAAACTTACATGAAGAAGAAACAAGCATTATTTTTATGGTATTTTTCTCTCTCGTTAAACCAAAAAACCTAGAGTCCTCTTCTTCGGGCTCGTTAAACATACATGAAGAAGAAACAAGCTTTCTTTTTAGGGACTTTTTCTAGCTTGTAAAACTGAAACCCCGAGTTGCCTTCGTCGGGCTCATTAAACTACTACGACAAAGAAATATGAGCTATTATTTTCCATCTCTTCAAAGCTCATTAAACATAAAAAGTAACCGAGTTTTTCTCTGTGGGACTTGTTAAAATTTCACAGAGAGCATCAAGTTTTTCTTCGTTGGACTCATTAAAATTTCACAAAGAACATTGAGTTCACTTCGTCTCCTTGTACTCATAACAAAAGGCAGATGTCCATTAAATATAGGTTTCTCACTTTTCCAGATTCAATGGACTAACTCACGGAAAATGAACTGTTTTGGGCTTACTATTCTCCCTTCGTTGAGCCCGGTTATAAAACATGACAAAGGTACCCCCTGGAGTTGTCTTTCACGATGTTTTTCAGACTCTCTAAATATGAAAAAATCACCGAGTTTACCCGTATGGACTCATTAAAATTAATCATATGGGGAAAAAAAATTGGACGAAATGGATACTTATTTTTTTACATTTTTAAAGGTCGATTTGGTAGCAAAAAATCTTGAACATGGAACTTCCCAGAAAACTCTCTCGCATTTAGCCGAACCTTACCATCTATGAGTTTAGCCTTCACATGCTAATGTTCCTGCATTGGTGAATCCTGATACTCTTTGGTGTTCATTAAGCCTAAGCTGCCTTGTACCCTGTTAGAGTGCCTTCTATTGTTCAAGAGGATCCCGCTATCTACTGCTCCTTGTATCAACCAATCCATCATATACCAGAACTTATTTGTCGTCAGTTATTCCAATTTTCTCTTGATTATTTCCATAAACAAAATCATATTTTCCTGTTTTGTGTCGACTGATGTAGGACGCCTCAGTGCCTACCTTTTGACAGATCTCTTCCTATCGACTTCAGCATCTTATCTAGGAAGTTGATCCAGAAACACATCAGTACCCAGGTACTTGCAGACATCAGTGGTAGGTCACCTTGTGTTTGGTTGGGGGTTCTCATTATTGGCTTCTGATCAAATGATTCTACGAGTGCTCGACATAAACTCCTTTTTATTCACACGCTAGATTGTACTGTGCATCTTGGGGACCATCATCCTTATCGGTGGCCACCCTCGCAACTGTTAACAATTTTTGTTATTTACTGGTAATCAAACGATTTCCTGCATGTTTGACCACAACTCATTTAATCACATGTGCGCAAATATGCAGTTTAGTGAAGCGGAAACCAAGACCTTGGGTTGAGGTTTACACCATTATAGTTGTGTTTCCTCTCCTAAGTTGCGATATTGTTTTTTGGCGAAAACTTATCAGTTTGATCCTATTATGAAAGACGCTTCCATGTTATACTTATCGGTGGACACACTGTTCAAATCTCTACTCTAGAGAAATCATTTTGATTAGCTACTGAGCATGGGAATGCCCAACTCAAGACAAATACTATATTTTCTGAAATATGTTGTTGTTTCAGGTTTTCCTCAGTCCTCCGATTCCCCTCATTCTACTACACTTGTTATAAAGTATTTTAGCCATTGTCTTCATCTCTGACCTCACACTTTAGGGGGCATCTATTATAGGACAAATGACCTCCTCATCAGCTTAGAGGAGAACGTAACATGGAAGGAAGAAAATGACCTAGATAAAACCCATTGTTTCCAAGGTAACACACCCCAAAAACAACTAGGCAGAGTTATTTCGCACCTGAGCCATGAAAAGGGAGTGTTAATGCCTAGGGTAATGCTCTGTCTTGCCCAAGGGGCATCGTTATCCGTTTTTGAATGTGAAAAGGAAAATATCTTGCAGAAAACTAATTGGCATTTATAGCTTTTTTCAAAAGGGAATCAGTTCAAAATTGAAATTAAATGGCACAAACCTTTTATTGGCATTGCCAAACACAACTGAACTCCTATTTAAGGAAAAATCAAGGAAAATCGAGGACACATCTAGATCTTTCTCGATTTGAATAGGTTGAAAGAGTTGGCAAGGTTTTCTCTCTCCATTTCCTATAAATTGGAGTTGTGGTGTAGGAATTTACAGGGTAAGTTCCTTAGGTCAAGAACCAAATGTCACCGCTTGCAAACAGATCACAAATCAGTACACCAGTATAATGCCGTGGTTAAAACCCTCGAAGAGGGAAACAGTCCACAGGTTGAGCCAACGCGGCCACTCAAAGCAATTTATTAATATAAAAAGAAAGGTTACATATGTTTCTCTCATAAACGGTTACAGGAAAAATGACCCTCCATGCTCTTTAAATAGAGATCATGGACCAATCAGGTGTTAAGCCACAGATCAAGTGTCGTTAATACCGAGGTGAGAGATAACCTTCGGATCACTACAAATCGTGGCCATCAGATTATAAGTTACACATGTACATGGTAAAGAAACACACTTTACCTAACTCTACACTAGACTAAGTTATTATTAACTATTTCCTATGTGTCGGAATATCTTAACATCCCCCCTTAAGAACAACTTGGGATAGGATTGAAGGATTTACAAAGGTGACACAAAAGGAGCCTATTCCTATGTGTCGAAATATCCTAACATCCCCCTGTTAGCACTCAAATCTACCTCAGGCTGAAATGAAGTAAAACTCAAGGCTACATCAAACCACGCTCAGCCTCGTAGCTAGCCCTACGAGGACAGGAGAGGGCTCTCTCCGTCAATATCGAGAAAATAAGCAATAGGATGCGAGATGACTTACAATAAGAACCGATTTTAGGCTAGTAAAGAGATAAGAATGTTTGTTTTTTGGTTTTGGGTTTTTCACTGGAGTAATGGGAAAACAAGTTTTGGGTCCGAGGATAAGGTCAGACCTTTGCAGAGTTCAAGCTGGGGCGAGGTAGGTGATGATCTTGATGCTTTAAATTGGATATATGGATAGATTAGACCGACGAGGAGCTGAAGAGGGCAAAGAAGAACTTGGATCCTCTCCAAACAGCTGAAAACATATAGAACTAATTGAATTCAAAGGCTAAGCACTGTAAACAATGGATTCAACCTTAATCACTCATTCAACTTAGTTCAGAAGCATAATGAAAGGATGGCATACATTAAACATGAAGAAACTTACAGTAAACAAAGAAGAAACACCATCAAGAAAAGAACACCACAAGGATCCCAACAAGTGCCGCAAAACCTCTGATCTTTCCTTAGCCAAAATATGAAAATATGTACAATGATATCAAAAGTCTCCCAAGAGTCCAACCTCTCCAACCTCTGAAAATGATTGAGAAATTACAATATATAGATCACTCTAACACCTTTCCCCACCTCTAGGGGTCGAATTCCCTCTTCAGGGATCAGTTTCAACCAATTTTAATCATGGAACTACAATCTAGGCAGCTAACCACTTGCCTCTAAAAGAGTGGAAACTGATCCATTACATGATTTTTTACTCATTTGAGAGTGAATCTTCTATAAGAGATAAAAACAAGCCAAAGTTACATATCAAACATGAATTTACATCATAAAA
>JAXQQM020066530.1:0-68164 GCA_034641835.2 Pinus albicaulis
TAACCATCAATCTAGGAGAAGCGTGCTCTGCACTGAATAATTAGTTTCCTTTCTCGTTGTTATAGATGTGCTGGAATTTTCCCAATTGCTAGGTGATTTTCCACATCGGCGTACAATGGTGTTTTCATTGTCACTACGAATAGATGCTCATCTGAGAACTGGTCATCTACTGGCTAAGAGTCATTTACCTTGGGTACTCGAGACAGGAAATCTGCAACATAGTTTTCTTTTCCCTGTCGATCTTTGATGGTGATATTGAATTCCTGCAACAATAATAACCACTGTGTCACTCGACCATTAGTAATGGGATTGTGAGCTAAATATATAATAACAGAGTGATCAATGTATAGAAAAATTGGATATCCTGTTATATAATGTTAGAATTTATTAGTAACATATATAACAACTAAAAATTCGTTTTCTGTTACTATAAAGTTTAACTTAGCAAGAGTGAGGTTTTTGCTAATGTAATAAATAGCATAAGGTTTCTTTTCTTCTTCTTGTCCAAGAATGGTGCCTATGGTTATATCTGATGCATTCGAGGAGATGTGGAAGGGTAACTAGTAGTTTGTTCCTCTTAACACTGGTGCTATTAAAACCAATTTCTTGAGATATGCAATTGCAACATCACAATTGTTAGTCCATTCGAATTCGACATTAACCGTTAAACTATACAAATGTGCAACTATATTTGAAAAGTGTTATATAAATCTACAATAATACCCTGAATAAAAAATGAAACTACGTACCTCAGTTTGTGTGTGGGGGTATAGTTAACTTAAGGATTACCTCATTTTTTGTCGGATCCACTTGAATTCCTACAGCAGAAATATAATGTCCTAAAACTACACCTTTTGTCATCATCATATGGAATTTTGCATTTCTTAGACACAATCTGATAGTCATACATCGTTCAAGCACTTTTTCTAGATTTTTTCAAATCTCGATCAAATTAATCCCCAAACGGGGTGAAATGGTCCATATATAATTCAAGCCCTTCATTTCTTAGGTCAGAAAAAATACTCAAGATTTCTCTTTGGAAGGTCATTGGAGAATTACATAGTCCAAAGGGTAATACTCTATATGTGAATGTACCCAGGGGCAGGTAAATTTGGTTTTATCTTGATCTTCCAGAACAATCTGAATTTGATTGTAGCCACTAAAACTTATGCAGCAAAAATTACAATTTCCTGGCAAGCCTCACCTTAATCACCCATCAATTTGTGAAAAAAATCTCTATTGGTTGGTTAGGTATGTTTAAATCAAATTGGATGCTCCATCCAATAGTTCAACTATGAATTTCAATAATTCATGTACCATTCATTTAAGTGCTCAACATTCAAATGGCCATTTCTCATTACCCTGGGTGCATCATTTACTATTTTGGCTATTCAATTTTTTTTTATAGGAAACCAACAAGAAATTGTCAGGTTAATACCCACACAATTGTTCATAAATAATTTCCACTCCAATGTGTCTCCAAGAAAAGAGATTTCAACTTTATTGTGAAGAAGTCCAATCCTGGCTACAATTCCTTCAACAATGGAATTAAAATGGATCTTCACAATCAAATCTCAGGCCTCTAAGAGCTCAATGTTCCTCCACTAATCCACCAGTGTTCAACTAACACCAATATAGAAAATTCTCTAACTAGTTGCACAACGCCTCAAAGGCAAGCCATCAACAGTGATCCAGTTGAAAATTTCATTTCCCCATTAAAATAATGACCATGTTCCCATTCCTTAGTCTATGTGTAGCAACGATTGTACAAACAAACCCATTTATGCTATTCTAAAACAGAGCTACATAGGATCACTACTTTTAAAGTTGTGCATTCACATCTCCTTGATACATGGGGAATATACCTTAACAAACTAGGGCCAACTCAGTAATCCAACAACCTTGAATCTGGCTTTCACACATCTTGATGATATTGAACGGAACTTCGATCCACCCAGTTTTGATCTCATTCTTCAATTGTTAAATGCAGACCTCTTTCGCAAGTCAGCTGTGAGTTGTAAAAAATAATTCAGATTTTGTCTCTCTTCCATTCCTAGATTGCTTTCAATCTATGAAGACACAACAAATCCTTTTCCATTATGAATTCTGCAAAAACACTATTAAAAGGTCACTTCAGAACTTCTCAGCTAAGTATATTTTTGGAAAATTTCACACGAGTTACCAAATAGACCCTGCTCTACACAAAACCCAGTTGGAGAAATTTTGAATTTCGTCTTCATTTGACCGTAAATTTCCCCCCAAGTTTTCCGACGGTTTTCCCTCTACGAATTCCTCTAAGATAGTTTATTTGATTGTCAAACTCCTAACTTGATTTAGCCTTCTTACTCTGCATAAAACAAAGTTCTCCTTCATGGATCTGAATTGATATTCGTGGAAAGGCAAGATGCCTCCCTCAATGCTGCAACGAAATTACCTATACGCACTCCAAATTCTTGAAACACTTTAAGTTGCTCCAATCACTAAGAGATCTCGTAGTGGTTGGTCGAATTTCATGACCTCTGCAAACACCTTTTCATGCCGTTCTCAATCTGATCCTTCTCGGACTCACTTACAACACCTACGTTATGTGAAAATACTCTAATTACACAGGAAATTTTGTACTTCATTAACACGCCAGGAATTACATCAAGCCATTGCACCCCACATAAACTCAGAATTGAGTTTTAAATTCTATATCAGTGGCCCCTTCAACATTACTGAGTACTCTCCTATTCCTACTGAATATATACATATACATACATATATATATATATATATATATATACATATATATTTTCCTATGTATGCAGACTTATAATATACATATAGAGACTAGAACAAATTTTGGTTCAGATCCAAAATTTTCTCAACTAAATCCTAAGGATCCTCTAAGATCCACAAAATCATGAACCAACTTCTAATCTAAGATTTAAAATCAATATTTTGGAATCTCTGAATCCTCACCAATCACTCATGTTCTATTACATTCGAGAAAATTTACAAATATGTCTCACAATATTTAATTAAATCTTATTCTAAAGTTCTCACATAAAATCACTGAAAACATTGAAAATGACATTAATTAAATACTTAGGGAACCAACTCCCTTGAAAACACAAGACCCCCTAGATTCTACTAAATGTACAAAATTTGGAACCATGATGCTCCTACATTAGACTCCCAATGTTGAAAACATTCATGTTCTCCTGATCATGTGATTTCATGTGCTGATAAAAATCTCTAGGGTCCCAAATTTTAGTTTGTAACTATCCAAATGCCTTGCACCTTTGTTGTTGTTGCATGTCTGCCATATTTTGGTTCATATTCCCTTCTTCAATCAACTTCAAATTATGATTTATCATCCTTTCTGTTGTCAGTCTTCTCCATTTGGATAGTTTCATCATTAAATTACATAGTTCCTCAATCTCCATGTTCAACATATCCTTGGGTTGGTACATACTCTGCCATTTGTTGTTGCTTCTTCCTTCTTGCTGAATTTTTTCTGTTGTTGTCCAATAGCTGTTGCATTCCCATATTATGCATATCTTCAGGATTCTTACTCTAAATTTCTTTGTTAAGACTTCCCTGTGACTCTTCCACCTCTTCACTTGGATTTTCATTTAGTTTGCAGCCCTTTCCATATGCATCCTCTTTAAGCCATCGCTCAAAGAATTGCACTTCACATTCAAGCTCTTTTGTTTCCCAATGTTGAAATTGAGATTTCTCTTCCTCTTCCATGGATGTCTCCTCTTGCACAAAATCCTAACTTTCCAACATACTTTCGAATAATTTAATGTATTCGCTCCATGGGTTAATCACTTCCATGGAATCTTCCACTTCCTCCTTCATTTGGTTGTTCTCCTATGCCAAATATTCTTTAGTATTTGCAGAATATATTCATCAAAATTTGAAATCATATACCAATTATAAAAATTTAAAATATAAGACCTTATGGTCTCATTTCATTTCCCTGTCTACACATCCTGATCATGCTGATTTAAATTCTGCAAAGAGTTCATGAGACTATCAGCTAGTCTCTCCTCCACATCATATGTTCCAAGGACGTCTCTCTGCTTTGGTTCACAATAATGAGCTTCTTCCTTTGTGATTTCCATTTGCTGCTTCATATCTTCAGATTTCCCTTCAAGAAGTAAATTTCCTATCATATTCGTGACTACATACTCATCCACCTTTTCTTATTTCTTATCCAGTACATCAGAAACTTGGAAACTAACACATACCTTTGTCCCAATCAAAGCTTGAAACACTCCTTCATTTCTGACTGCCATCACACTCTCATACTCTGGTTCTTTTAGAAAATACTCTAGCAACTCAAATTCTCTTTGACACCTCACAAGCAATTCATCATGATGTTGTTTATAGTCTTCAACTTTGTCTTTTGTGTGAATTTTCCTTCCAAATCGACCATCTTCAAAATCACGAAAAACATGTTCAAAATAATTCACCATCTCAGCCATTTCTTCGAAAATATTTATTTCCTCATCAAATTCACAAGCACATTATCAATTTTCTGATCTCCACATATCAAATATGCAACCACACACAAAGTGTTACAAAAATCATAAATCTCTTCTTCTGATCAATCAACTATCACACCTTCATGCAGACCTGAACTAATTTCATAGTCCTTCAGACCATCTACAAATTCCTTCTCAATATTTCTAGTTTCCTCTTCATACAGGAAAAAATTTTGTTCAAAAAATTTATACTCAGTTGTCCTTAGTTCTTTCTTCAACCTGGCATACACCTTTTGCCTCAACCTCCTTTGTAGTGAAGGCCATTTTATTTTCTTCTTCTTCATTATCCATCCATACCATTGGTCCTCTTCTTGTTCTTCTAAAAGCTTCATCAATGCTTTCATACTTGCTTTTATATCAGCAAGTTCCCTGTCAAAATCTTCTTGACTCATCACCTTCATTCCCTTTACCTTGGCACATTTCCTTCTATTGTGGATTTCCTTTGAACCTCTACAATGACCATCAGTAGTCATTCTTCCATCTCTTCTGAACTGCATCTGTTCACTTGTGAACTTCACTAAGCCTCTCTTTCTTAGCAAGTCTTCATACTTGTTGCAAGTACGTCACCAAGCCTTCTCTCCTTTGATCTCGGTCTTTTGGTAACACTGGTTCTCTATTTTTGGAACCTCTATTGAGAAAATCCTTTGCCCCTTGGCTTCTAAAATTCCACTTCCTTCTAAGAATAATCTTTTTCTTTCTGTTCAACTTTTAGTTGGATTCTTCAGGTTCACTGCCACTTTTCCCCTAGAGTCTTTCATTCGCTTTGTTCTTTAGAACGCATACAACTTCCCATGCCTGCCTGCTACTATCAATCTTCAATCTGTCTTTAACCTGAAAAAATCAAACCAGAGTTAATATAAAACACTACTTGCATGATTTCACAAGGGAGTCTGCTTCCACTCTTCAACATTCCAATGGATATCCATTCTTCACGAGAAATCAATCATCTCTTTGTCAAATTTTACTGTCTGACTTTTCTTTCTGCACTTGCCTCCATCATTTTAGATTTTTAATATGACTTCTTCTCCTATGTTCTGGTTTAGTCCACTTTCACAAGAAATCAACCATTGTTGTGCTTTCTTTATGCTTTTGCATAGTTCAGCTCTCCAACAATTATTCATTTATTAGCTATGATACCACTTAACGTAGAGAAAAATACAATTTCCCAGAAAGCCTCACCTAAATCACCAATAAGTTGTTAACAAAATCTCTATTGGCTAGTCAGGTATGCTTAATTCAAATTGGATGCTCCATCCAATAGTTCAACTATTAATTTTAATAATTCATCTACCATTCATTTCAGTGCTCAACATTCAAACGCCCATTTCTCATTACCCTGGGCGCATCAATTACTATTTTGGTTAGTCAATTTTTTTTATAGGAAACCAACAAGAAATTATCAGGTTAATACCCACACAATTGTTCATAAATCAATTCCACTCCAACGTGTCTCCAAGCAACGAGATTTCAACTTGATTGTGAAGAAGTCCAATCCTAGCTAAAATACCTTAACAATGGTATTAAAATGGATCTGAACAATAAAATATCAGGCCTCTAAGAGCTCAATGTTCCTCCATTTCTCCACCATTGTTCCTCCATTGATCCAGCAATTTTCAACTAACCCCAATGCAGAAAATTCTCTAACTCATGCCAGGAAAAATGCCTCAAAGACAAGCCATAAAAAATGATCCAATTGATGATTTTATTTCTCCATTTAAATGACGGGAATGTTCCCATTCCTTAGTCTATGCATTGCAACGATTTCACAAGCAAACCCATTTTTGCTAATCCAACACAGAGCTACTATAATATTCCAAATTAGGAAAATCATGAATATAGAACATAAAACTGGAAAATGCAGTGAAATGTCAATACATCAAATAAGATAAGATCAAAGATCCATTTTATTAGAAATTAGAACAGAAAATGAGTACAAGATCTTGAGGAAAAGACACTCAAGCTAGGCAAAATAAGTCTCTAAGAACCCAGTACATGAAACATGAAGAAAAAATGCTATATAAAAATGTCGGAGGCTGAGACAACACAATTTTAGCTAGGAATAAATGTTGTTGTAAATGAGAACACATGGATCTACCGATATAGTGCTTAGAAAATGTCTAGATCATAGATCTAGGCTTTCCAACACCATTCCAATACAACCCAGAAAGGGTTTCCAGAAATAAAAGATATATAAAATAAAGCCCTACGGATGAATAATGCTCTGCAACTAGACAAATGCTGGGAGGTGGTTGATCTGATGTAAAAATGGCTGATACTCCTAACCACTAGATTCCCAGATGAATGGATTCTCCCCTCACTGGAAAACAAGCTCAAGAACTAGGGTACTTGATCCTCCACTGCAACTACCCTGCAAAATAACACAGTTTCTGAAGGAAACGATGTTGTAGGTGATGGATGAAGCTTGGCCTAATGTAAGATGGTGGAATAATGCTTAAGGAACCTCCTTACTAGCTTCCTGGATGAAGGGTTTCCCCTCTCACTGGAAAACAAGCTCAGAAACTGGGTTTGTCAACCCTCCACTATTGCTGCCTTGCAGAATAACACAATTCCTAAAGGAGACTGTGGTGTAGATGATGTCTGAAGCTTGGATTGATGCTGGATGGTGGAATGAAGCTCAAATGAACATATCTTGAGTGGGCACTCGAATTCCCCCGAGGATGGGACTGGGATTTCCGCTCGGAAACACCCTTGTGCTAAAAAACACAGCAGACTCTGCTAAACAGCTGAAGCATGTAGAAATTCATAAAATACCAAGACATAAAAATATTCAAAATTCCCTCTGTAGCTGCCATCCTCTTCCTTATATGCTTTGTGAGCTTCCTCACCCTTGGTCCCACTCATTAAAGATGCTACTCCCATGCATACATTCCTCCATCATAACTGTGTTTTCCTCAATAATTCTCCACTACCTCCATGACAACATTGTTGATTTGGTCAACCTTGACCCTATCCACATGCTTTAGCCCCTATTCACACCCAAAAGTTCTTTATTCAGCTAATACAATGATCCACATTCACATTAGAAGTGGTTTGATTCCTACTAAAGAGATTTATGGGTCTCTTTACCCTCTTATTCATCTATCTTATTAACAAAAGCAAAATTTAATATTCCAACTAGCTGAAAGCTAATTAGGAATATTGCATTCCTCCCCTCCCAAATTTTTCTTATCCTCAAGAAACTGCAAGGATGGACATTGAAAAGCCTCCTCTCCTTCCCCTGTAACATCCTTGTTACAAATAATTTTGTCACCATGACATGTGACTATTCATATGGGTCTATCACCACCTATATCATGTTCCCTTAGAGGTCAAAAAAACCAATGTTCCTAAATCAAGTCTTGGAATTGGAGAAAATCTCTGTAAAACCCTAAAAAGTCTACCTGCACATTTTTTCTAGCCTTTCCCTGTGCATGCGCTGCTGTTAAGTCCATAAACTATGGAAACTCCCACACGTTTTTCCACTATTACCTGTGCAACCTCATGAAAAGAAAATAAAAGAAAAAAGTAAATTATAAAATCCTAGATGGACGAATATTCTCCCAACTGGAAGCTTCTAGAGTCGTGATCAGTTCGAGCTTTATCCCTCCACTCATGGATCTTATCCCTTGGTCCATGGAGCTCAAATCCCTTCATGTGAGGAATCCATACCCCTCTTCATGGAACTGAAAATACCTCCATTTCCATATAAATTGAGCTCAATTTTTAGGTTAAAGGATAGAGACTCTACACACAAGATTCTACACACATGGTAGATTGTGGACTGTAGATGTTGAAGAGAATTCATAGGAGTGCATAATTTCTACACTAGTGAGTTGTTGTTGGCATGAGAATGATTATACCCTTGTGTCTATAACTCCAAGCTGGTATTCAAAGAGGAAATATTATCAGAATGAAGGAGAAATGATTGTTCAGGACCCCGGGATAAATAAGTACGACATCAAGGCATCAGGTTGTAAGATTACTCCTTTTATTCAAGATAATACATATGGATCTCTTTTTCTAATTGAGTTGTTTGTATGCTTATTGGAATTACATAATTAATTAGACTCATTGATCACTAAGTTGGATTGGTATTTCCTGATTATTATATGTTTCAGATGCTTTGATCCTTTGTCTTGTCTTTGATTGCAGGTTCTACTTATTGGAGAAACCACTTTGGAGCGACGGGACAAAAGGCTACATTGAACATTTGGATTTCAAGGTAGGGGCATGTCCTCTCTACTTTCTTATAATAATTCTGAAATGTAATTAATCTAGAGGAAAAGTGTCCAAATGGATATTTGTTTCTAGTTACTCACTGGAGTACTAGGGAGATCGCTCTTATCCGCAAGAGGGATTAATCCACATAACAAAATGATGACTCCACTAGGGATCTAGAATTTAGTTTTCTTTATTTATTTTCAATTTGAATTTCAAAGTTTTCTGATTTTGACTTCTCTAAGTCCGGTTGGGTAGATAAATTTTAAGAATCTCTAAAAAATAAAGCTTATTATTTATTTTTTCCAAATTTTTTCCTCACTTGTGCAGTTTTCAGTAGAAAAAAATGGGGCAACCTGTGTAGATTTTATTTCAATTCAGTGCACATGCACTCTGTTTTCGATTATAAACTGCGCACACCTAGAAAATTCTTGATTTTTTTTTTTTTTTCTCTTTTTTAGAGCCAGTTAACCTAATTCTTTATGTTTTCCCTGATCTATCTTAGTTGTCAAATCTTGTGTGAGAATTTCTTTTCCGCAAATTTTGCGTTTGTGTGATTTATCATCGTATCTTAATTTTATAATTGAGATTTTTCCCTTGTTTATTGCTGCTCCATACCAAAGATACCTTCATTTGCCTCAGCTTATTGGTATGCCGATATTGTCTTTTTGAGCCATTTGGATCATTTCAAACCTTAATTTTATGAAAATTGATTCCTTTTTAATTTTGCAAATCTGGAAGAGCTTTTAGCTTACTGAAGCCAAATATAACACCAATGCCTTTTTGGATTTTTTCGTTTATGCCGAGATAAGTAGAAATTTTTCTTAGTCTAATCACAAACTAGGAGAAATCATCCTCACACATTCTAGATAGACTTCAAAATTAGATTTTTCTTTGATTTTGAAATTTATGTTTTTTTAGTTTTTTTTTTAAAGATTGCTTTCCTTTGGAAATTGATTGTTTATTGAATTGTAGTTTTTGATTTGGTTTTTCAAAGAATTTCATTTATAAAGAGTAATTGATTATTCTTTTAAATTGAGTTCTTATGAAATCATCTTCTTTTCAAAATAATTTTTTTTATGAAAGAAATAATTTGTGTTTTGAAAATTGATAAATCTCTCAAAATTTCCCTTAAATAAGATTCATTGAAAAGAAAGAGTTGCACTTCTAATTTAGATGCATTTAGAGTATTTTTGAGTCAGGTCACAAATATCATTAAAGTTTCAACTCCATACCCTTTGTCTTAAGCAATAGCCAAATTAATACAACATGTTAATAAAAAAAATCTGGTTATTTTACATTTTCTAGGGCTTATTCCACCAACATTTCTTAGGCTAGTGTCTTGGAATAAGTTGTAATAAACATTCCAAAAAAATTTAAAAAAACAAGTAGAATCTTGCTATAGCAAAATCCAATTGTTGCAGTTGTGCTCTGGAAAGATCTTCTTAAAAGAGTCAAGCACAAGATCATGTCGGATATAGTGAGGTAATTGTACCTATCTCATTGAAAAATATAGAATATGTGCATGTAATACAAACGGTAAATCTCGGATTAACCATTGTCGAGGAGCCTGGGGTCACTTGTTGGAAAACCTCGGATTTACCATATCGAGGAGCCTTCAAGGGAGTTGAGCTTGATACTCTGCCCTTGTGTGTATATCGGATTGTAGACTGTTCCCCCAGGTACATTTTTTTTCGTTGGTGACCTTAGTGACCATAATTTTCAGGCTTTTTACCATGGTGACGATGGAGAGAAAGTTCCACTGTACCTGGAACAGACGTCGGCTAGACTCACTTGGACTTTCCAGAGGGTACTCTTCACTTATAGATGTCATAAGTGGAGGGACTTGCACCAGACTGTTTCATTAAGAAGGTTGTCCAGGTAACTATTCCAACCACCAAGTTTTCCACATTAGAATTATACGACGTTGGATTTCATCACCAACTAGTGTTTTTAGTGTGGAAACATATTGTTTGTGTGTGGATTGTCTCTTAGATCTTGTAGGTGTGTGTTCAAATTTTATTGTTTCCTTAGCGACCTTAGGTATATTTTGTTGAAATATTTTTTGACTTCGTGTGTTAAACATTAACCGTGGCTAAATTACCGAGACACTATCGTAGAATGCAGGGGAAACCCCAAGAGTACACACCAAGTCAATTAGAAAATCTTAAATCTGAAAGAGGTCAACCATCAGGAACTATATCTACTAAACAAGAGGACATATCAATAATTATACATCCCGATTATAAAGTAAATCAAACTCAGAAAAAAGAAAAACAAGAAATTTCAGAATTAATTACAGTTGAGTTTGCAACTGGTGAATTTTCAGATAGTCAACTTATTGGACCCAAGATATCTGAACCTGAAACTGAATCTACTTCATCTGAGTCAACTTTGGAGCTCATAGCTTGAACCCCTGGTCATCCTCATTCACCTCGAGTGAAGTTTCGCATCACTGAGAAACTTCCTCTTGGCCTAATTAGTATCGAAGAGATTGCTGACACAAAAGAAGAGGTTGTACTTCCTTCACGTCAAGAATAGTTAGATCTAAGGAATAGTGAATCGATTTACCATTATAGCCCTTCTAAATTGGATCCTTGGTATTCTCAGTTAACCAAGTTTCTACATAATTCTGGTCTCAATTATTCATCACCCCGTATTCCTTTCTACTCCATACCCAGAGGTAGTTATAGGCCTTCATCAAACATGTCTGGTGGGTCATCCATGTTTTCCTCATCGCCAAAAACTTTTTTGTATGGTGGTCCATCGATTCCTACAGGATACCAGTCGATTTCTGGTACTTTCTCAGGAGCATATCCCTCTTCCGAAAAACCTATACAATCAACTGGTCCTAATGTATCTGATACGAAAATTTTACAATGAAACAAGTCTACATGATGTTTGGAAATATTCTTATACCTAACCCTCAAGGTAGAAATTTACTACCTGGGGGGAAATATCCTCCTCAAGGGCAGTATGCTCCTTAAGGGCCACGACCTCTTCAAGGGCAATACCCTATGCTAGGGCAGCAACCTATTCAAGGAGAACCACCTCCTTTGGGGAAACAATTTTATCAAGAGCAAGAATTCTTTCAAGGAGTTCAAGATTTTAGTGGAAATTATCCATAAAATTATCAAAATTATGTTCCAATTCCTCAACCTGGTTATGGAAAAACTTACACACCACAACCTTTGATGGGAGCTCCTTATCTTGGAGTAAACATAGTGTGGAATCCATCTTTGAACCAACAAAATTTTCAACCTACTATGAGGTACCTTATAATCAGCTGAGTCAGCCAGCTGGCCAATTTGGTTATACCCAAATCTAGCAATATGTCCAACCTACACTTCAAATTGCACCTCAAGTATCTATACCTAGTAGTTAGCAACCTGGTCCGAGTATGCCAAGAAGTCATGTCCAATCTACTATACAAAATTATGTTCAACAACCTAGTACACCTATCCCTGGAGTCTCCCAAGTCCCTATTTCTACAACCCCTCAAACAATGACATCAACTCTATCACAAGCAATCCCTCAAGTCACTGCTCATCAAACTGGACCTACGGTTCAGTATACTATTCGAACCTCTATAGGACAACCTAGTATAGCTACAATTCCAACAAGCTAACCTTATACAGGTCAGTTTGTTTATCAACCATATCAATGGTATTTTCAATATGGACACGTAGGACAAAATCCAGTCTACCAAAGTCAAACGTACCCAGGTTATACATATCAAATACCATCTCAACCTCAGTTTGGTATGGCTAATCCTGGTTATCCCGGAGATATTCCAATTCCAACTGCACAGGATATTCCAGGCTACCCTGGATATCCTCCTCCGAGTACTGGTATCGTTCCTCAAGGTTATTAGGTTTTCTCAACATGACCTAACCGTCGGTTACCATTCATTGCAACTTTGGAATTTCAAGATTTTTCGCGCCTCATGAATGATCTAATTTATTATCTTCCATTTTAGCCGCCAATGCCTAATATTTTGCCTAGTGATATTCCTAAGTTTGAAGGTAAATCAGGAGAAGACCCCTCAAATCATGTCATGACTTACCACCTTTGGTGCACATCCAACTCTTTAATCGATGATTCCATTCGATTGAGACTATTTCAAAGAACATTGATAGGCTTAGCTGCAAAGTGGTATATTGAACTACCACGTGGGCCATTCAAAAATTTCAACACAATAGCAACAAGTTTATTAACACACTTTCAGTTTCGAGTCCGTTACGACAATGGCACAGAACTCTTATCTTCATTAAAACAAAGTACGTCTACATATATTTCAGATCACATACATCAATGGAGACGTAGACGATGTTTAGTGAAAGTTTTCATTCCGGATCAAATCTTGGCACAATGGTTTATCAAATCATTAATTCCAAATATCACTGAAGATGTAGCTAAGGGAGGTGTTGTTACAGAAGAACAGGTCATAGCTCAAGAACAATACTTAGACCTTGTATATACACAGTCTGGTACTTTATACGAAAAAATTCCTGACTTGCCACATCCAGGGCAAATAACTACAACTCCTTCTGGTTCTCATTCTGTAGACAGTGTAATTGGTACAGTTAGCGCTAACAAGATTAAGAAGAAGTCCAAACCTACTTCTCCCATCATAAATTTACCAGATTCACCTAAAGTAGATTCTTCCCTTGAAACTTCTGCCAACATTCATTTTATAGATTCATCCACAGCTAAATCTAAACCAGTAATAAGAAGAAAGGAAAGAATAAAAACAAACAAAATACATCTCCCAAAGAGAAAACAGAGAAGAACAAACCAATTGACGAAAAGTGGAAGCCTCATTATCCTTGTCTTATCTGTGATGAGGATCACTATACTAAAGATTGTCCACATCGGTCCGAGGTATCCAAGTTTGTCAAAGGTTCACCCACACCTGCTGTCTTGAAGGATCCCTTTCCCACTCAAGATAGTAGAATGATAGGGCCTTCTTAAAATTCATCGACAAATATTTCAATGATGTCTCAGGTCATGGTTGCAACGCGATCTCAAGACTATGGAACTAAAAATCCTATAACTGGTAAAGAGACAGAAAATTATATTCAAAAACCAGTCATACCTCGTTCAGTTTCCAAACTGCTTCAAATCGAGAAACCTAATCCCGTTTTAGTGATTAAACCGCCTGCTAAAGGTGTACTTCAAAAACCAGCTTTCAATCCACATGTGAGAGCTGCTCAGAATTACAGCATTGTTGAAGATTTGGTGATATCCCCTTCAGTAATGTCGGCCTTAGAAGTGCTACAATCATGTCCAGCAAAAAGGAAATTACTATTATCAACTATCGAAGCTATTGATCCTTAGTTTCGAACCTCATGGTATTTTATCTTGAAAACTTTACAGCAAGACTACCTCATCAGATGGCTTTTCAGATTCTAGTATTAGTCAAATCCAGACGAGTTTTTCATACTGTAATTGATGAGGGGGCATATACGTGTATAATATAGTTAAACTATTGGAAAACCCTTGGTTCTCCAGCACTCAACGATTTTCCGACTATCCTTAAAGCCTTTGATGGAATAGGATTTCATCCATACGGAATACTCCAGGATCTACCTATAGAAGTAGAAGGAAAAATTGTTAATCTAGAGGTGGAAGTTGTTGATGCCCCTCTCGATTACAACCTTCTTTTGGGCCGTAGTTGGTGTTATGCCATGATTTCTATCTTTTCATCAGTATTACGAGTAATCATGTTTCCTTAAAAAGGAAAGATTTTAAAAGTCAATCAGTTGTCAAATTTTTCATCAGACCCTACTTCTACAGAAAACATCCAGCATGTCAGAAAAATGGTTATTCCATACAAAGATGTTGGTGTAGGACTAGTGAAGGATTCCTCCCTCATGGGAACTTTCTCTATACCTCCACCAAACGTACCGCGAACAATTTCCAACATCAATATGATCTCATCAAGCACTATGCCATTTGATGACACATGGGTAATACCTTCAGAATCAGAATTGGACTCTCTCAATGGCGATATGCCTTTGAGTCCTTTTGAAAAGGCATATGTAGCAGTACATTTTTATTCTGACACACGTTCAACTACTCCTGATCAAATGAATGTGATCAATGAAGACTTGTCTTCTCTATCAAGCTCAACCTTGACATCATTTTCAAATCCCTTTCAACATGTATTTAACACTGATGAAAGTATTCAAGAAATTTTTTCATCAGAAGAATTACCCTGAGATGATCTACATCATAGATCTTCATTTTTACTTGATATTGATAAGTACGAAAACAATTTTTCATCTATTTTTATGATTGATTATTCAAGGAACCACAGAGTCCCACATCAATTAAACATTCAAATTATGAGGTAAATTTGGGAAATATTTCTACAACGGTTCCTATCGACATATCAATTAAACCTGGAATTATTGAAAACATTCATATAGGTGCTTCTTGTATGATGGAAGATATTAACACTTACAAAGCCCTATTTTAATAATTCTGAGACATTTTTGCCTGGTCTTATGAAGAGATGCTAGGAATCGATCCTAAGATTGTAATTCACGAAAACAAGACATACCCGGATGCTAAGCCTATTAGACAAAGATTACATCCTATACATCCGTGGAAAGCTGCATCTATCAAAACTGAAGTTGAAAAGCTATTACGAGCAAGATTTATTTATCCAATTTCATTGACAGATTGGGTATCTAACATAGTTCTCGTTACAAAGAAACAAGGGACTATAAGAGTATGCGTCTATTATAGGGATATTAACAAGGCGTGTCCAAAAGAAAACTATCCTACACCATATATCGACCAAATTATTGATGATTATACTGAAAATGAAATATTCTCATTTATGGATAGCTTTTTTTGGCTATAATCAAATCAACAAACTCCCTGTCGATCAACCAAAAACAACGTTTATATGTTCTTGGGGGACATTTTCTTATTGCAAATTACCTTTTGGACCAAAAAATGTTGGTGCAACTTTTCAAAGAGCTATGTCTTATGATTTTCATGATATCAAACATATTGTACATCCTTGTCTGGATGATTTACCTGCTCATTCTTTACGCAGAAAAGATCATCCTACACACTCACGATCTATTTTCATGAGATGTAGGCATTACAAAATTTGTTTGAATCCGCACAAATTTGTTTTTTGTGTACAATCACGACGATTACTTGTATTCATCCTTTCGAAAGTTGGCATTCATGTCGACCCTTCGAAGGTTGAGGCTATCATCAATTTACCTCCTCCTTCCAGTCTTCACCAACTCCAAATTTTGCAAGGGAAAGCAATTTTTTTATGTAGGTTTAACTCGAACTATGCTGAGTTAACAAAAGGTTTTACCCGGTTGTTGAAAAAAAGTTTTCCTTTTATTTGGGATGAGATGCTAACAAATATTTTGATGCACTAAAAAAGGCGTTGACCCTTGCACCGTTATTGCATCCACCCAATTACCACCAGGATTACTTTTTATACTTAGCTGCCTTTGATTCCACCATTGGAATGGTCTTGGTTAAAGAGGATGAATCTCACAATGAACATGTGATCTATTACCTAAGTCGGAATCTCAATCCGATGGAAATCAAATATTTGCATGTGGAGAAATTGGCCTTGGCAGCAGTTCAAGTTGTCCAACGATTTCATCACTACATACTATTACGTAAAAAAACCGTGATATCTAATTGCAACTAGATCATGTATATCTTGACAAAAAAATTACTCGGGGGAAAATACTCCAAATGGATTTTCATCCTACAAGAGTTTGATTTGGAATTCAAGAAATCCAATTCAAAGAAATCACTAGTGTTTGCTGAGCTTATGTTTGAATTTCCCAATACTGAGACAGAAACTGTGTTAGAGAATCTCATAACCGATGAATCTCTATTTCTCATTAGTAATTTAGAACCATGGTATGGAGATATCATTATATATCTTGAAACCCAAAACTTTCGCCCAGAGCTTTCACGTTCAGATCGACAGAGAATCCGATATCAATCCCAACAATACAATATTGTTGGCGACACTCTTTATCATCGTGGTACGGATTCTACTTTTCGACATTGTATAACTCACGAAGAGGGTGAAAAGGTTTTAAATGATTGCCACTCTGGAGCGTGTAGTGGTCATACGTCTGAGTTTGCCACAGCCCAAAAGATATTGCGCACTGGTTATTTTTTTCCATCCTTATTCAAATATTGTATTATTGCAGTCTGAAAATACCACAACTGCAAATTTTTTGATCGAAAGATGCGTGCACCTCCAGCTCCTCTTCACCCAATCATTGTTGTCAGTCCTTTTGCGAAATGGCGCATTGATTTCATTACATGTGACCCTCACTCGGGCGGGGGGTATGGGTATATTATTCTCGCCGTAGACTACTTTACCAAGGCTGAGGCAACGCCTACATTTGCAGTTGACGACAAAACTTCAACTAATTTCATATTAAATCATGTTATTGCTCGTTTCAGCGTGCCTCAAGCTATTATCACAGACCATGGGAGTCATTTTTGAAATATTATGATGACGAAACTTTCCGATCAACTTGGCCTATGCCATGATTATTTTACTCCGTATTACCCACAGGTTAATGGTAAAGTTGAAGCTGTCAAAAAGGTTTTAACCACCATGATTAAGCGGATTATCGAGACTCATAAATAAAATTGGAATACCATGCTTTTTTCGGCATTATGGGCATACCAAACCTCTGAAAAAAATGCTACAGGGTTCACTCCTTTTAAACTTGTCTATGGTTTAGAAGCTATGCTACCCATTGAATGTGAAATAACATCACTCAAATTAGCCATTGAGTTGTTACCAGCTACCTTTGAAGAGGGGAAACACTTTCTATACTTAGCACGATCAGATGAGACTCGGCGCATCGCTGCATTGGCTACCAAAGCTCACAAGAAACGTGTGAAAGCTCAGTATGATCAAAGTGTTAACCCTTGCGTTTATTCAGAAGGTGACCTAGTTTTAGTATACGATCAACCTAACAACAAGCTAGGCGTTGGAAAATTCAAACCAATGTGGCATGATCCCTATATTGTTAAGCGAGTGCTTGCAAAAGGAGCCTATGAATTAATTGATCATGACGGGGTCTCTTTAGATAAACCCAGAAATGGTCTTTATCTTAAGAAATATTATTCTTGAATTTCGTGTGAAGATATCTCTTGTACATTAGTTACTTTTTAGAATAGTGTGCCTTAGATTAGACAAGTGTGCCTAGATTAGTTTTTTTGTTACTACTATCGCTGCTTATCTTGATTACTCTTGATATTGCAGATGTCGACATCCTTTCAAACATACATTGGTTTTGCTGATGGCGCCTGTCGTAGTACACAAAATATCTCTTCCACGGCTTGGGTTATCTATTCACCCACCAATGAATTAGTTTCTATTCATGGGATATGCCTTGGTCAAACAACGAACAATATTGCAGAATATAGCGTAGTCATTGAGTTATTATCTGATGTCGTTTCATTTGGTATTCAAATTTTGATGATTAGGTTGGATTCACAACTCATTATATTACATTTAAACATAGTTTATGCAATTATAAATCAAGTGTTGTTAATATTATTTTTGAAGGTTTGTCTCTTGGAATGACAATTTGATTATATCGAATATCAACATATTTCAAGAAATTTAAACACAATGGCTGATGCATTAGCTAACCGTGTTCTAAATGGAAATTTTATTGCCTTCAATGACAGGTTGCGTCATTGACCTTCGATCAAACGATTCTATGAGTGTTCAACTACAAATCATTCATTCACACTTCATAGATTGTACTGGAGTAATTTGAGATCCATTGTCATTATTGGTGGTTTATCTCACACTTGTTAATGGTTCACATCATTGACCAGTAATCAAGTGGTTTCTAACATGTTCGACTTCGACACAATCAATCGCATGGACAGATTCGTACTAATTTGGGAAGCAGAAATCAAGACCCTGGATCTAGTTTCTATCATCCAGTCTGCGAGGAGTTTTATTATTCATGATAGAGTAGACTACTCATGACAGATGGCTGCATCCATACTGTGTCTACTTTTGATATAATTTTGAAACCATATCTGTACTAGAACATTTAGTTAGTTTTTATATGAGTACTGGAATGCCTACCTCAGCAATGATATATATATATATATATATATATATATATATATATATATATATATATCTGTGTGTGTGTGTGTGTGTGCTTCCGTTTGCAATGAATTTTTTTGCAGGTTTTCGATCAGTGTCTCCAATCCAATCCTCAGAATGATAAAGCACTTCACTCTTCTGAATAACCTCAGACTTCACACTTTAGGGGGAAATATGTTACACGTCATTTTTTCACCATGACATGTGACTATTAATATGGGTCTATCACCACCTATATCATGTTCCATTAGAGTTCAAAAACATCAATGTTCCTAAATCAAGTTTTGGAATTGGAGAAAAGCTCTATAAAACCCTAAAAAGTCTACCTGCACGATTTTCTAGCCTTTCCGTGCGCATGCGCTGCTGTTCAGTCCATAAACTGGGGAAAATCGCATACTTTTTTCCACTATTACTTGTGAAACCCCATGAAAAGAAAATAAAAGAAAAAAATAAATTCTAGAATCCTAACTGGTCGAATATTCTCCCAACTGGAAGCTTCTAGAGTCGCGATCAGTTTGAGCTTTATCCCTCCAATCATGGAGCTTATCCCTTGGTCCATGGAGCTCAAATCCCTTCATGAGAGGAATTTATCCCCCTCTTCATGGAACTAAAGCTACCTCCATTTCCATATAAACTGAGCTCAAGTTTTAGGTTGAAGGGTAGAGACTATACACACAAGATTCTGCACACATGGTAGATTGTGGACTGTAGATGCTGAAGATAATTCATAAGAGTGCATACTTTCTACACTATTGAGTTGTTTTTGGAATGAGAATGATTACACCCTTGTGTCTATAACTCCATGCTAGCATTCAGAGAGGAAGGCTTATCAGATTGAAGGAGAAATGATTGTTTAGGACCCTAGGAGAAATGTGTATGACATCAAGGCATCGGGTTGTAAGATTACTATTTTTATTCAAGATAATACATATGGATCTCTTTTTCTCATCGATTTGTTTATATGCTTATTGGAATAACATCAATACTTAGACTCCTTGATCACTAAGTTGGATTAGTATTTCTTGATTATTATATGTTGCAGATGCTTTGATCCTTTGTCTTGTCTTTGATTGAAGGTTCTACTTATTGGAGAAACCTCTTTGGAGCTACGTGACAAAAGGCTACATCGAACATTTGGATTTAAAGGTAGGGGCATTTCCTCTCTACTTTCTTATAATAATTCTAAAATGCAATTAATCTAGAGGAAAAGGTTTACAAATAGATATTTGTTTCTAGTTACTCGATGGAGTACTAGGGACATCACTCTTTTCCGAAAGAGGTATTAATCCACGTAACAATCCTCATTTGATAGAATCCTCCACTGAATCAGATGATCTCCAATCAATCTATCCCTTAGCTGCCCCTCCCAAGTGTCCAAGTTACCCTTTGGTGATGAAACCAAATGACTCACATCATAAAGAAGAACCATGGAGGCAACTACATGTTGTCTAATGGTGTTCTTGAGGCATGAGATATGAAAAATGTTGGGGATCTTAACCCCAATGAAAAGCTCCAACCTATATGCTTCTCTCCTAACAAGATGGATCACCCTATGTGGCCCATACGAAAGCTCCTCAATCCCATGCTTCTGCAATGTAGATGGGCTATGTGGCTGAAAATGATGGACCAAATTTTCCACCCCATGTTTTCTCTCTCTCCATATATGATATGTTTATAAATTCTACTAATCTTGGGCTTCAACAATGTTGTCCTCAAGAGGCCAGAATGCTGACTCTCTAGGATCCAATATTTGGTTCTGGGAACCTTGCTTGCCCAACCCATTCCATCAATAGTGAATAGAACATCATCACCATATGGAACAAAAAAGAGAGATACACTGTGTGCCATATGAGATGCTAAATGGTGACAATAGTCCCTCAAGTGAGACCAGCGTTTCTCTGCTCCTAGCTTCCTCAAAACATAATGTGGTAAGTGGCTTCCCAACCACTTGCTTGTTGCCTCTATTTGCTCACCTACCTGAGAGTAGTGACTGATATTTGGTGTCAACTGGGTAGACCCAAAACAGAATAATACCTACCCAAGGCCATCTAGGAAGTGGCTATCTCCATCACTTCTTGTGGCCTTAAGAAGACCATGAAGTCCTAGGAGAGGCTTGCCCTCTTGTGGAGCAATGTAATGAAATAAATGGAAGAAGAATGAAAATGCTTTGTTAGTTGAATAATGATTACAAATACACAATCCTTACCATGTATTGTTGGCAAGCTGGTGATGAGATTCATAGATGAGCTCTCTCATCTTTCTCCCGAAAAATTAAGTGACTGTAACAACCTTGCAGGATGGTTTTTTTCCTCATCATTCTTCAAGAAAACTCCACACTCTTTGATATGTTGGAGCACATCCTCCTTGAGACCCTCCCATGATAATCTCTCCCTGATGGCTTGATATGTCCCAATGAAATCATGTTCTACATGTATAATTTTCTCTTGAGCTTGGTTTCCCTAGTCAGGGAGATCTGATATTAGTAATAGATGATTTCATCCACCACCCTCTACCTCTCATAAGTCACCTTCCCATCAATCAATTCACATGTGAAGTGGTTCTTGGAATACTCCACCAATAGCTAGGACTCCCAATATGGATCTATATCCCTCAATAATAGTGTTGCTGGCTTCTGTAATAAGGCACATGTCACCACATATCTCCCCTCTTTGACATGCTCAATGCCAAAGTGACATGCTGGATTACTGATATCCCACTTTTTCTGCCTCCCTTGCAACTGCTTTTTTTTGGGAGAAGATTGAAGTTTATTGTGGTTCATCTTCACTTGGAAGTTATTTCCCATCCAAAACTTCTTGAGTTTGGCCAATGCATGCATGAATGCCAAAAAACCCTTACCATACATGGAAGAATCCTTCCTATGTGGAAGTATCTTCAGACTCTCCAAGGCTATGGAGTAGCCCTTTTGCACCATAATTGTGCCACCATCCACTCCTGAAACATCACCTCTCAGCGCAAGAGGCTTGGTGAGAGTTGGCAATACTGATAATGAAAAAATATTCATCTCCTAATTGAGCCAATCAAAGGACCTCTGTGTTTTGTTAGTCTCACCCAAGGCTCCCTCCTTAGCGAGATCTATGAATGGTGCAACTTTTTGTGAAAACCTTGATCAACTTCCGGTCTAGGGGCCTTCCCGGTGGAATTCCTCTAGATAACATATCATCATAGTTTAGAGTAGACTACATATCTAAGTAGGCTGATGTTTCCTTGCTTCCACTTCCCAAATCTGTCTCCATATTATATGCAGAGACTTCCTAGGATGGATAGGTGTGCATGCCCCTAATCACCTGATGTTGGCCACTCTTCTTATCTATCCACTCCATCTGTAAAGTCTCCCAATCTGTGGTGACCTTCCATAATGTAATTAACCACTACACACCCAATATCACATTGGTGTGAGGAATTTTGACCACAGAGAAGTGATCAGTCAAAGTGTATGTCCCCAAGGCTACAAACAAAACTGAGAATCCCTCAAAATCATCAGTGGGTATTGTTCTCCTTTGCACTAACTGAGCATCAATAAAATTGTGGGTAGCCCCACTGTCAATCAATACTGATACCTGATTCCCTGAATGTACCTTAGAATCTCAAAGTTAGATACTTGGGTACTCCCCGCAAGGATGCAAGGGCCCCTCCAATTGGAGCAAATGCCCCATTTCCACCTCCCGGTGGTGGTTGATCCTCTCCTGCTATGACAACGCTGTTGTCTCCCTCTAGCTCCTCCTCTTCCTCCTCCTCACTATCAGAGAATATCCCTATATAGTGTGCCTTCCCTGCAGCACACCGATGCCCTGGTGCCTATTTTTCTTGGCAAGTGAAGAAAACCTTCCTCCTCCTCAATTCCATTCGAACATCATCACTAAGAGGTCCTTTGTTCTGGTTCTCCTTTGGAGGAAGAAGCTTCACATCTTTCCCCTTTTACTGAAAAGTGGGATTTTGCTAAAATGGAGCTCTTGCCCTTGGCAAAACATCTTGTAAGTATCTAGCCCTTTCAATGGCATCTTGGAGTGCGGTTGGTTTAGTGGACTTAACCAGCCCATGCATAGGCTCTGCTAGCCCATTGATGAACATATAAACTCTCATAGCTATAGAAAAATATGGCAGCATAACGGAAAGTTTTAGAAATTCAGAGATATAGGTCTTTGGATTACCTGACTACTTGAGCTTGGGTAGCTCATCATAAGGTGTCTTTGAATCTCTTCGATCAAATATTTCCACTAACCTCCTAGTGAATTATGCATATGCAGTCACATTTGCATGCTCCAATGTAGAAAGATGATGAAACCACCAATCATGTGCCTCACCTTCAAGGTGCAGCATTGTTATTTTAATGGATTCAATATTCGGTACTTGGTTCAACTGGAAATAGATGTCCAATTTCTCCACCCAAGACTTGGTTGTGCACTTGGATGACCCATCAAAATCAGGCAGAAAAAATGTACCCATAGTATGTTGCAAATCATTGTTATGCATGTGCCCTCCACCTCTATTGTGATTTTGGGGTATCCTATTGTCCTTGATCTGACAGAACTCCTGAAAGTTCAGATTATATTTGAATATATCACATTGAGACTCATACTCTAGAAATAAATCTTCAAGAGTCTCTTGTTCTTGGGGTCCTCCACCTCCATTTCCCACTACTAAGAATGTAGGAATAGTGGAGCATTGGGAAACTTGTTGCCTTACTGGTTGTTCATACCAGTGTTGTGAAATTCTGAAGCTTTCTCCATGTAGAAACCCTCTAGGGAATTATTTATATCTTTCCATCCTCATCTCCTTGATTTCTCTGGAAATATCTTGCATGGTTTGGTGAAGAAGCTTGGGAAACTCCTTTTCATCCATTTCTCCTGATATAGGAGTTTTTCCCTTGTATTCTTTGCTGTATGTATAATCATACCTCTGGTTTCCATTAAGATACCGATTCTCCCATTATCTGAGAGGCTCTACTTTTTCTGATGACATAGCTATTGTGTTACATAGGCTGAGCGAAGATTATGCTCTGATACCACTATAATATTCCAAATTAGGAAAAACAAGAATATAGAACATAAAATTGGAAAATGCAGTGAAGAAGACTACACTGTAGATGATGGTTGAAGCTTGTCCTAATGTCGAATGGTGGAATGAAGCTCAAATGAACCTCTCTTTAGTGGCACTCGAAGTCCCCCGAGGATGAGGGTGGGATTTCTGCTCGGAAATACTCTTGTGCTAAATAGAAAATGAGACTTTGCTAAACAGATGAAGCATGCAGAAAGTCATAAAATACCAAGACATAGCAATATTCAGAATGCCCTCTATGGCTGCCATACTCTTCCTTATATTCTTTGTGAGCTTCCTAACCCTTGGTCCCACTCATTAAATATGCTACTCCCATGCACACACTCCTCCATATTATCTACCCAGTAGTTGTTACTCATAAATATTAAACCTTTTCAGAGCTTAATTTGCAAAGACAGTGAGTTAAACAGTAGTATTTTTCTTTGTATACTACGCCCAATGCACCCTTAGACTGGACACAGTGCTTTGCAGAGCACTATCTCCCTTCCTAGCCTACGTTGTAGAGCACTGTCTCCCTTTGGAGACTACGTTGACTCCTGAAAGTACTCAAATTCCCTTGAATTTGACTTTGCAACTTGCTTCAGTTTTGTTTACTGCTGTGTTTTGAAAAGCTTGATCCTCAATTGACCAGTGACTCTATATGCTTCTTCCTCCTTTGACTGAAAATTTGTTCAATTTTGGTTTAAAATTTGTTTTCTTTATCATTGAAAAGTTGATTTCAAAGTACTTTTATGGTCGCATTAAGAATCATTTGCTTTCAAGATAGGAAATTGTCGTAAAATCTTCATTTCCTTGATAGGAAAAATTGTTGTTGAAATCCTCGTTTTTCCTTCAAAAGAGAAATTTTTGTTTTTATTCTTCATTTCTCGAAAGTAAAAATCATTTTAATTATTGATTTAGTGCACCTATTTTCTTTTATGCATTCATAACATTAAGGAAACTGAAAAGAAAAACTTGCATTTGCATGTAGAATAATGTGTTTTTTGCAAAAGGAACATTAGGAAATCTGCATTTAGTTTGAAATCATTGATCTTTTTTGTTCATTGATTTGTTTGCTCACAAATTATTTGCTCTTTTCCCTTAGTAGCTAGGTTTTTCATTGAAGAAGCTGAAATTGAAAGATTGTTTATCATTCTTAGCTTGCATTTTAGGAATTTCTACACATCATCGCGGTGAACCTTTGAAAGGCAAATTGTTAAGCAAGATCAACATAAAATTAACCTCAATTTACTTAAAAACGCATTGGAACCATAACGATAACATTTAGAAGGTCTAGGCTAGAGACGTGTTCCAAGTGTGATACCTCACTCCACGTACGTAAGTATATCGTAGCTCATCCACATACTTTCAGGTATATCGGGCGGTGTTACAGTACGATAAGTATAAAGGGGTGCTCTCACTGTGCAGTTTCACATCAGACAACGCTAATACAGAATTGGGCCTCCACGTGCCTTCAAGTATATTTGGGAGGACAAATTTTAGGCACTATCCATCCATAGTGAGCCGAGTCGACCGCCTTGAAATTGTGATACACCGAACACAACATTTGGGGAGATTACCTGCCCATACTTCTTGGTTCACCAGGAGGTATTTTGCAGTTCACAGTTTCTAGGTAAACCCTTTTGCCTAGCATTACCATTTTATTTTGTTTATTTTTTTTTGGTTAAAATAAATCAATCATCGTGAAAGAACAAAATCCTTTCCCTCGTCATTCGTGTAGATTAGCATTGAAAGCACTTTTACCACCAGAAGTTACTCTTGGTTGGCGAAGGCAACATCACTCTACCGAAACGAGTACTATTGGTACCTCTGGTGAAGCATCATCTTCCCATATACCAAAGTCGGCACAAGTTGTTTCTACAAATCCTGGTTTGTCTACTATTGTCGAGACAGAGTCCTCACAGCTACCCGTGGTCACGATCCATCCAATCTGTGAGACCATACCTCCTGAACCCGACGTTGTTTAACTAGAAGTTGATCTGGATCCCATTGTGCTTTAGGGGGCAGCTGTTATTGGTAAAACTAGGCATCATCCCCAAGACCAATGAAATAGGGTCTATCATCCCCTTATATTTCAGTTGCTATATTCCCTAAGTGGAGAAAATCTTAATCCCGAAGTTGAACAATTGGAAGTTGTTCCTGTATTGGTCACTCCAAAATATATTGTAGCCATTGAGTCTCCCATATCGCATAGTCAACCACCTGAAATTTAATTCGTGCCTGATGATGAAGTTCTTCCAACTGGTTTGATTTCGATTGAAGAAATATCACAAGACGAGACACCTTTAACTTCAACTAATTTCTGGTAGGAGCTTTACCTGTACGAGTCTTTTCCTCAATCGCCTTCCTCTGCTTTTGTTGATCCTTTTTCACATCGAGTTCCCGTAGATTCTATAGGGTATACATTGGGTCATTTGACCATGGCTAAGATAACATCCCAAACTAAACAATCTATTTCAGCTGCGACAGCATCTACTGTTGCTTCATCTTCTGTGTTTTTTCCACTGAATTCTCCCATGTCATCATCTAGAATCCCATCTGGTTCCTCCTTTATGAGTACTGAACATCTTGATCCTTTATTCACATCTTTAGTGAAATATCAAGCTGATCCCATCAGCTATTCTCTTTGTTTTCCAGTGATACCACAGAAATTACTCTCAGAAATTCCAAAATTCAATGAAAACCCTGGAGAATTCCCGTCAACGCATGTTATAACTTATCATTTGTGGTGCTACTCCAACTCCTTAAATGATGACTCCGTTAGACTATGTCTTTTCCAACACACACTCACTAGTCCAACTGCACAATAAGGATGGTTCTTTTTCTGTTTCAACCTCATTAAAAAAATGAAACAGGTGTTGAGGATAGTTCTTTTCCTGTGTTAACCTTGATAAATGAAACAGGCTCCCATGAGGATAGTTCTTTTCCTGTGTCAACCTCGATAAATGAAACAGGTTCCCATGAGGTTGTTTCTTTTTTCCTATGTCAACCTCGTTAAAAAATGAAATAGGTGTTGAGGATAGTTCTTTTCCTCTTTCAACCTCGATAAATGAAATATATTCCTACGAGGATAGTTCTTTTTTATTGTGTCAACCTCGTTAAAAAATAAAACAAGTGCCTTTAAGGAAAGTTCTTTTACTGTGTCAACCTCGTTAAAAAATGAAACAGGTCATGAGCATAGTTATTTTCCTGTGTCAAGCTCGTTAAAAAATGAAACAAATCCTCTCCTAATAAAGATGAGTCTTCCATTTGATCTCGTAAATGAACCTTCATTCCAACCAGCTATTAGTAACCAACAGTTTACTTAGGTGAATGAAATGAAGCTTGGGGGGAATCTTCTCTTGCAGAGGGCATTCAACATGTGCTCTTGTAGGGGGCATTCTAAACATTCTTACCAATTGCATGCAATCGACGACTGAAGTTCGGGGGAAAAATCAGGTTCAGAGCTCCAAAATGAAAATGTTAACTATGGAATGGTAAAAATGAATAGTGAAACTACTTTTTATAGTCATTTCATTGTTTGCAAGCTAAATTTATTGCTATGACTATAGTTTTATTATGTTTTTATCATGCAACAGGTATTTTTAATCCATTTGATGTTGTTCTGAATACGAAATACAACTGATGAACAGATTAGTCATGCAGATTTATTCAAAGGATGACTTGACCACAAAGCATATTTTTTATCCTTATTTTTTGAGCTTTGTTAAAAATGAAAAAGGATTTGAAGCGCACTTTTATTTCTTTTTCGAGCTTCAATAACAATGAAAAAGGAACCCCTGGAGTCTTCTTTAAGCTCTTTTCAGACTTCGATAATGTGAAAATATTGTCAAGCACTTGTCTTTTTGAGCTTGTTAAAGTAAATGAATTGATATATACTCAGTATAAGTTTAACCCTTTTCTAGACTGAGATGGATTATTTACAAAAAAGGAATACCTTGGTTAAACATGACCAAAGAGGTTCTCTCAGATATTATTTTACACTTTTTCAGATCTGAGTGATAAATTTACGAAAAATTACTTTGGAGTTCTCTTTCGTCCTCTTTTTCAGACTCTCTAAATATGAAAAAGGATCGGGCTATCACCGTCGTTAAGCTCGTTAAAACATAAAATAGCAACGGGCTTGTCAATCATGGAAAGAATCGAGTTTCATTCATCGCTAGACTCGTTAAATTATTAAATAGCAATACTTTATTCACCCGAAGGGTTGAATTATAGATCATGCAAATGTTATCCGCCTCAAGATTGTTAAAAAATAAAGAGGTACTGGTTGACAAATGACCGGGGAAGATTTGGGAAAATTAATAAAAGTTTCTTTTTGGTAGCAAGTCGCTCTTGAACATGACACTTCTTTCACTCCATGTTCCTGATTGTTTGGGTTGGGTAACCATCTTGACGGTTCATTCACACCTATGGTTCATCATACCTTCACTTCAGTTTTGGGTCAATGCTGCCAACTCATCACAGTGTCGCCGATATGTTCAAGAAAGTCATCCAGTGATTAAAAACTCATCCTTCTGCAATACTCATAAACCTTCATTTTCATGACCGTCATCTCTGAAAATTGCTATATCAAGTCATACCCTTGTCTCCAAAATCAGTAACTCCATTTTTTCAATAAGGTGACTTTCTGTCAATGAAAAATAAATATCTAGGAAGTTCACTTAGAAACATCAGATTCCAGTACCATGAGGCTTGTTACAACATCGACAAGATCTTCGCTTCCAGAACTTTGACCAAAAGATTTTGTTTGGCGTTCGACATCAAACATCAAATCATCTATTCACGCCTTACAAAATGTACTGCAGTACCTTGAAGGCCATTGAGATTAATGGTGGTTCTCTCGCGTTTTTTAACAACTCACATCATTAGCTGGTAATCAAACGATGTCTTTCCATGTTCGAATACAAATCATATATTCACATGGCTAGAATTATACCCAAATGATCGAGTGAACGAGATAAGAAGACCCCGGATCTAGTTTCAGCCATCCGGACTGTTATTTCAGGATTGTTTTACACATCATCTGTATGGTGACCTTACATAAAATTTTTCATCCAAACATGGGCCTATATCTGTAGGCATGTCTGCATCTAGGCAACATTCCAATGAAGACGACTTTCTGAATTATGTACATGTTATTAGATTGTTTTATGTGCTGAACATGGGAATGCCTATCCTCAGAAATTATGATCAAAGAGGATATATCATGATATAATGTATTATAAGATTGATGCAGGTGACCACTCTGCTTTGTTTCCATGCTCATCACAGTGTAAATCATCTCAATCAAATTTTCTTATTATTTGGATCTCATGCTTTAGGGGGAAATTGTTATAGGTAAATTTGGGCACCATTCCCAATGACCTGGTTAACTTGGCATTCAACCATGATCAAGGGTCTATCATTCCCTATCATTTCAAGTTGCTACATGCCCTAAGACAAAAAACTAGACAAATCAAGCAAGGCTTTCATCAAGTAAAGGTTTCCATGGTTTTAAGCTTATTATATAGCATATGAGAGCTCACCAACGCAGGGTCTAAGAGGCCTAAGTGTGTTGCATATGTAGGAAGCCCCATGCAAGGATGCTCTGCAAATCACTTCCCGACATTCACAAGTGTGTTGGTCACATTGGGAGCGAAATTCTCATTGTTTCGGAATCTCCACTTGGCCAGTGCCTTCTAGAAGAGTTCACATGTGTCAAGCTTCAGATCCAAGTGTCCATTTGACATATACATGACTAGAAAAATGTCTTGCCTATTATTGGAAAGTCATCGATTGCAAAAAAACCTATATTTCATCTATAAATTAAGAACAGATCTAAGTGCTTGAAAAGGAAGAATTTGAGTAGAGAAATGTTGGAGAATTTTCAATTGAGAGCTAGATTTGTGTAGCTAATACTGGAGAGATTTATACTGTGATGAGGCTTGGGAACGTTGTTGTAAGTTCACTTCAAATTAGTCACTAGGTTGTAACCTCTCCTTCTATCATCAATAAAGAGTACTTCTTGTTTTTCCCTATATGCATCTGTATTGGCTTTGATTTTACATATTGCAAGATCTTAGTTGATGTGTATGGTTTATGCTTTACTGATTTAGCTAACTAGCTTGAATAGATATCTATATTATTGCATCTTCTGCTGTTTCAGTGTTATTTCTTGTAGGAAGCATTCAACACAAAAACCACTTGAATTTGAAACTGCAACGGAAGCAGTAGAAGGAGCCATTTGGAAGCGACTGAAAAAGTAATACTCCAATCCTCTTTGTGTATCTGTTCTGAGTTAAGAGAAATATTCATATAGTGTTTCACCTGTTGTTCTAGACTAGCACCTGTCTAGGGAAGCGTGATTTATCCGTAATTCACAATTCTGGCCCAACAGGATTATTCAAATATAATGCCATATTCAGTTTGTCTGAAATTAAACATTTCTCCCCAAAATTCTATTGTTCACATTGTTCAACTTGATAGAACCAAATTTAAGGTTTTAGGAGAAATGAATTATGTTCTCATTAGACTCGCTTCTAATTCAAAGGTGTGTCAAATCATTGACAGACTAGTTGCTGATATTCTTGATTTTTATGGTTGAATTCTTAGCATAGATTGGTATGAAAAACTCCATGGTTAATTTTACATTGATTTATCTCATATGTGGCTTCCTTACAATGGAAAGCCAAATCAAATTCGATTTGACCATGAAAAACACATGAAATACTCAGTAACTGATTTTGAAGATGAAAATTGGCTAGTGGTCTTTAACAACAACATCCCAGGGAATTACTCTGCTGAATCATTCTTGGGTAATTTTAATGCACAACAATCCCAATTTTTAATCAATTTTGTTACTTCTTAAATTGAAAAATTTTCACAATCAGATTCTTCTAAATGTCTAAATATTGTAGAAAAACCATTAGTTAAATTTTTATTTTGGTTTTGTATTTTGATGGCCCTACATCCAATGATGATACAGGAGTAGGTTGTATATTAATAATTCCAGAAGAAGAAAAAAAATTCTATCCAGTAGATTACAGTTTGAATGCATGCATAATATTGCTGAGTATGAGCCACTGGTCCAAGGATTGTTTAAAGCAATAGATTTGAATGTCAAATATCTTCAAGTATTTGGAGATTGTGAAATTATTGTAAAACATGTAAGAAATACCATTCATTGTGTTTATTCCCATTTGAAGCATTATAAATATTTGGTTCAAACCCTCTATTGTCGAAAAATGTTGTCTCTCCTAGATACAGTCTAGAGTTACCATAGACCAGTGCCTAGGACATCTTATCATAGCAAGGAGCACATAATATAACTTGGGTGTCAATCCAAAAGGCTCCCCTGCTATCTCTTGTAGAACAAGGAAATAGATTTAAAATGGGACCAGAAATCACAGAAATTGTCACAGGGAAAGTAATGTTGCAGAGGCACAATGCAAAGCTCCAATATTAAAGCATCAAACAGTTAAGAGACAATTTACTGCAAAGAGGGCTGGTTCAAGTAATATGCCACAGAAATCAAATATCAAAAAGTGAATGCGGTGAAAGAAAAGTTAAGAAGATACTAGTCAACACTGGGCTGATACCCAGATACACAACAGAACCATGTATGGGCTTATCAATCTAAGAATCCATACATGAAAATGGCATTTTAAAAGCACCCTCCCAAAGCAACTAATATAGCATAAATATGGATGAAATGAACATGAAACAGTATATCATGCCTGAGCCATATTTAAAGCGCTTGACTGATTTAAGTATGGGCATCAACTAGGATGAATCCTTACCAAACCAGTGAGCCACTCACATTCCAGTACATGATACAAGAAGATAAATGAAATGGAAATAGATGTTATATTAACACGTAAGAGAAATTTACATACTGTGAAATACCAAAGACCAGAATCCTCATTACAGATAGAAATCCTCCTCAATGAGACCCTACGGGCTCTGAGCCTTCATACAAAAGATTTACAAAATGTATGCAAAAAATTCCTTTCACTACACAATTCTTTGATAGAAATCTGGAACCCTTACAATGTATTTCTTCTGGAGTTTTATAGGAGAGACTGAAAACTCTAGAAAACGAGGTAGGTGATGCTCATTTAATTGGCTTAATTTAAACGAAATGGCAGAAAACCTTCGTGCCCACACTGCTGGATGACCATGATGAGCTGTGTGTACTCTGCTGCCGGCAGAAATAAATGCATTGGGTAGAAAATCTGTTCAGGAACATAGTATAGAGAGAAATTCACCTGAACTTTATGTCCTTTCCTGAAGAAAATTCGGCTAAAATAAACCTTGAGGGCATTGTTTTCTGTGAAAAGATCTTTCTAGTGATCTGCAGGGTCTTCGATCCAGTACTTTGCCTCCAAGAGGTTATGTAACAGCCCCAAAGTCCTTAAATGCATTTATTTAATCCCCTGCTCTTCACTGATATTCTCTATCTGCGCCATTAATTCTTCATATACTCAACCTGTGCATTTGAATGACTCTGGAGGGTTTAATAGATCTAAATCCTTGTTTTCTTTAATGGTGGTCATATCATAGCAGCTCCCGGATCTTTTTTTCATAAATTTTTCTCCTGTAAAATGGTCCTGTCATGCGTTCTCGGCTTCTGTAATGGATGCGGTGAATCATGATAATTCTCTTCTGCGGCAAACCTGCAAAACCACAAACTCGTTAAAGAAAACCAGACACAGGGATGGTGGCGTGGTGGATCTATGAATATGGTGGTGTAGACTTATCGAAATGTAGAAACGATGTGGGGTGGTGGAAAACACAGAGGAATGGCGGAGGATAATTGAAGGAATACATGAAATTAGACATGGACAGTGGTCCTTCGACCTAAAAAGATATATGGGAGGCTGAAGGATGCACGATGGAAACGCGTGGCGAGATGACGTGGAGGGAGGCTTGAGTCAACAGCAGGACAGGTAAATGATTCTGGGCCATACGATCAAAAACGAAATGAACGGTTAATATTGTGTCGGGCGGTGATGCGATGGTGGGCCACGGGCATTATAAGCTTGGTTTAAAACGCATGTAGCTTCGAAGAGTGGCCGCTGTCAGATGAAGGCCTCAGGATCTGACGGCTCACGTAGATTTCGCTGCATGTCCACGACCGGATTATAACGCGCGAAATGGAGCGGTTTTAAAACAATGGCCTGGGACGCAAGGCAAGCAACATATGGAATCGCTGCGATTTGCAGAATACTGCCTGCCCAGCAAAGGTGGTGTGAAATAAATCGGCCGGTTTTGGCATCGATGCGCAGCGCGGGGTCCACGAGGGCGGGATAGATGCAGACCGTCAGATCTACGAGTGATCGTATGGCTGAGAACACGCCCGATAGTTGTATATGACGAGCGCCTTCGGATTTGGCATTTGGTCTCAGGGCCAGGTCATGTGGAATAGAAAATCAGAGGGGCTAGGGCCAGAAGGGCTAAACCTTGAATACTCATGGGCGTGAGCTTTCAGACCTGCACGGTATAATTTGGAGGCACATGATGGTGAGGATAGGTGGAAAACGAGTTCCTTAGGCCACGGTAGGGAGTTCGAAAGGTTCAAGCAGGACTAATGGCCAAGAATTTTAATGGGGGGAGGCTGATATGATCAACATTGGCTCCACCTGGGGACGACACGTTCATCCCTGGACGTGTCTAGAACCGCGCAGACCTCTTGATCATAATCTATGTAAACTCTGCCCCCCAGCACTTCTCACTTTTCACTTGATAATTCATTACAGCACCCACATTATTCAAACAAAGATAAAAATAGAAACTAAAAATAGCCAAGCCAAGATTATACTATACAGCTCGCTGGACTTTGCAGAAATCGGAACAACTACCTACATGCTCATAGGCTGAGCTTTATTCAGCTTTTCCAACCTACCCTACTCTACTCTGGAACAATCTGATGCTCTAGGTGATACAATAATGCCAGTGTAGCCAGTCAAGCATTAACGAAGAAGGATATGAGTAGTGACCGCTTGTCAGAGATAACCACAGGGCGCTCTGCATGTGGTTCTTCAAAATTGCGGTCATCATCGATGGTGACCATTCTTGATGAATCTGGCCCTGTTGAAAGATTAATGCTGGAAACTTTGAGCTAATCAGGGCCTCCATATATTCTGCCACAGGATCATTAAATACATGATATAACACCTCTTCTTTTAGGCCTTCTGTGGTTGGTAGGCCGTCTTCATCCTGGGCAGCTCTAACCACTGTATTTTCCACTGCATCTTCAGAGTAGCTCTTGAAAGCCTGATTTCCTGCTGCTTGTATTTCAGAAGGCAGTGGAATCCTTTCTTATTTAAGAGGTAGGAGAGTTTCCCAAACTTCCTGAACATATTTTAGGATATCTCCCTCTGCAACATTCTCTTGCTCATCACCTGCAAATTTACCTTTAAGAAGTAAATTACCTTTTAATTCTTTAACTGCAGTAGCATAATTATTCATTTCTCCTTGTGTACTAGTAAGCATATTCAAGTTTTGCAAACTAGTATCTACTCCTGCTTCTTTCACAACTTCAGGCACTTCCACTTCAGTGTCTGCAATTTCATTCTCTTCTCTAAATGTTGTCAACAAACAAATCAGCCATTTATTCTCAAGCCTTTCGTCAATATGCTGCACATTTGTTTCAGCATACTCTTCTTCTTCTTCCTTGACAATCTTCAGTAATTGTCCTTCACCCTCTTGATTGCTTCTGGCAATCAAATCAAGTTCTTCAGATTTTGGACTCTTGTCTTCTATCAGAATAGAATTCTGATTTCCCATCACCGTAGTAGTTCCAAATTTTTGTCCTCCAGTCTCCTCTTTGTCTATTAGGTACATCAGCTCATTCTTGTCATTATCAGTAATAACAAGTTCCTTCCCATGGGGTATGATTTCTTCACCTTCCTTCTTCTGCGACAGTTCATCCATATCCGAGACAACTCCAAAGGATGGATTGTCTTTTGTAATATCTCTCAACACAGTCGAATTGTCATTTTTGAAATCATGAGACCCAATGGTCTTGCTTGATGATTCAGTCACCAATTCTTTCCTCATAAATCCTAAGTCTCTTCTAAGACCCAAGAAGTCTTCACTGTGTTCCTTCCCTTGTATCTTTACATCTTACAATCCCCAATTTAGAAATTGAGGTTCTTCTTCCTGCATCGAATCATGTTTATTCAACATAATCTCCAGTGATCCGATTTCTTCATTCCATGGATTAAAGTCTTCCACCGAATTTCCTTCCTCCTTTCTTTGATTATCAAGTGGTGTCAAATTTCTTCCATCATTAACAAAATATTTGTCTGTGACTTTCTGTATTGTTGATTCCTTCTGAGCAAGTGCATCATTCTGAAGTGGTGCTTCTTTTTATTGGTCTCGAGTACGAGTCCTCTTCCTAGATGATCTGAGATCATATCTTCTGTTGAAGTGCAATTGCATGAAATCAGCAAATTGTTTACAATAATGATCAATCTCTGCTTATTCTTCTTGCAATGGGCATTCCATTTCATCATTGTTTGAGAAAGCAAGATTTGAATCTTCTAGTTCATAAGCAGCATCTTTAGTGGAGTCATCTACTAGACCTTCCAGGTACAATGGGTGTGGTACCTGATCTTGTTGCTCCTTTGCTTCCCTTGGTAATATTTGCAGGGGTGGCTTTCTATACTGAGGATTGTAACCCCTATTTGGAGCATTCTGAAAGTTCTTGGAAGCTGAGTTCTTGGTCTCCAATTCAAGCTTGACCAGCTTGTTAGAAATATTCTTAATCATTTTGCCCATTTCTTCAATTTTATCTGAATCCTTATCCTGATTAGAAGTAGATACTTCCTCTTTGCCTCTTCTTCTGGTATCCTGTTCAGCTCTCCCTTTTAATTTCCCAGTGGAAGCAAATTTTGCTTCCAATTCAAGAGCATCTGACTGAGCATCATCTAGGGTGGCAGGTTTTCTTTCCCTGAGAGAGAAACCAAAATCTGAGTCAAAGGCTGCTATGAAAACAACTTTGGCAGCATTCTGATGAGGCTTCATATCAGTAGGGAGGTTTAGATATAACTTATTAAATCTCTTGATAAATTCTGACACCCCTTCATTATGTTTCTTCTTGAGTGTATGGAACTCAGTAAGACACTGTCCATTATCTTTATTTTCTCCCCATTTTCTAAGAAAATTATTTTCCATATCATCCCAAGTGGTTATGGAATGGTTTCCCAAAGTCTTGAACCATTTTCTGGCTTCACCGTCCAGAGATTGCACAAACAGTCTTAAGACCACATCTAGATGTTAAACATTAAAGTTCTCTGCAAAAGAGCAGAAAGTCTCAATATGTTTTTGAGCATCAATTTCATTTTCCCCAGTGAATCTGGGCAATATCTTTAAATAATCCTGGGGCATATCATTTAGCACTTCAGGTAATGCTAGGGGAGCATATTTATTTAGCAGAAAGGCTGGAACATTAGCCATTGGAGGAGGTGGGGGTTGTGCGACAATCTGGTGTACAAATGGAGGAAGAGGAGGAGGTGGGGTATGAATAACAATAGGAATATACTGTACAGCAGACTGAGGTGTAGATGGGAACAATTCACGGTTAACAGCAGAAACTTCGGTTACTTCCTTGACTTCTTCGACCTCAGGAGTAGGGTGAGGTTGAGCTTTAGTTCTAGCACCCCCCCTGGGTGGGCTATCTGAGTAGTAATCTGTGTCTCCCACAGCGGAGTCAGGATTTTCTATTGGAACTTCTTGAGAAGAAGAAGATGGATAATCTTCTATGGAGAACTCAGGGCTTTCAGCGCGTACTGATCTCTTTTCTTTCCGAATTCTTCTATGAATAATCTTCTCTGGGTCAGACAATGAAGGTATCTTTGACTGTGATGTATCTGACCTCAAATGTGGCTTACGAGGAGCCAGGAATACAAATAGATTTATCAAATAAACAACAGTGGAGTTTCCAAGGTGAGAGATATGCAACTCTTCAACTCTCTGTGCTCACCTGATTAGAGAGTGAATATGATTTGTCGAGGCCCAGGGAAACTGATATTCTTAAATTCGTCCCCGGCAACGGCGCCAGAAAGATGTTGTCGACAAATGTTGTCTCTCCTAGAGACAGTCTAGAGTTTCCATAGACCAGTGCCTAGGACATCTTATCATAGCAAGGAGCACATAATATAACTTGGGTGTTAATCCAAAAGGCTCCCCTACTATCTCTTGTAGAATAAGGAAATAGATTTAAAATGGGACCAGAAATCACAGAAACTGTCACAGGGAAAGCAATGTTGCAGAGGCACAATGCAAAGCTCCAATATAAAAGCATCAGACAGTTAAGACACAATTTACTGCAAAGAGGGCCAGTTCAAGTAATATGCCACAGAAATCAAATATCAGAAAGTGAATGTGGTGAAAGAAAAGTTAAGAAGATACTAGTCAACACTGGGCTGATACCCAGATACACAACAGAACCATGTATGGGCTTATCAATCTAAGAATCCATACATGACAATGGCGTTTTAAAAGCACCCTCCCAAAGCAACTAATATAGCAGAAAGATGGATGAAATGAACATGAAACAATATATCATGCCTGAGCCATATTTAAAGCGCTTGACTGATTTAAGTATGGGCATCAACTAGGATGAATCCTTACCAAACCAGTGAGCCACTCGCATTCCAGTACATGATACAAGAAGATAAATGAAATGTAAAGAGATGTTATATTAACACGTAAGAGAAAGTTACATACTGTGAAATACCAAAGACCAGAATCCTCATTACAGATAGAACTCCTCCTCACTGAGACCCTATAGGCTCTGAGCCTTCATACAAAAGCTTTACAAAATGTATACAAAAAATGCCTTTCACTGCACAATTTTCTGATAAAAGTCTGGAACCCTTTCAATGTCTTTCTTCTGGAGTTTTATAGGAGAGACTGAAAACTCTAGAAAACGAGGTAGGTGATGCTCATTTAATTGGCGTAATTTAAATGAAATGGCGGAAAACCTTCGCGCCCACACTGCTGGATGACCATGCTGAGCTGTGTGTACTTTGCTGCCGGCAGAAATAAATGCACTAGGTAGAAAATCTCTTCAGGAACACGGTATAGAGAGAAATTCACCTGAACTTTCTGTCCTTTCCTGAAGAAAATTTGGCTGAAATAAACCTTGAGGGCATTGTTTTCTATGAAAATATCTTTCAAGTGATCTGCAGGGTCTTCGATCCGGTACTTTGCCTCCAAAAGGTTATGTAACAGCCCCAAAGTCCTTAAATGCATTTCTTTAATCCCCTGCTCTTCACTGATATTCTCTATCTGCGCCATTAATTCTTCATCTGCTCAACCTGTGCATTTGAATGACTCTAGAGGGTTTAATAGATTTAAATCCTTGTTTTCTTTAATGGTGGTCATATCATAGCAGCTCCCGGATCTTTTTTCATAAATTTTTCTCATGTAACATGGTCCTGTCATGCGTTCTCGGCTTCTGTAATGGAGGCGGTGAATCATGATAATTCTCTGCCGCGGCAAACCTGCAAAACCAAAAAATTGTTAAAGAAAAATAGACACAGGGATGGTGGCGTGGTGGATCTATGAATATGGTGGTGTAGACTTATCAAAATGTCAAAACGATGTGGGGTGGTGGAAAACACAGAGGAATGGCGGAGAAGAATTGAAGGAATATGTGAAATTAGACGTGGACAGTGGTCCTTCGACCTAAAAAGATATATGGGAGGCTGAAGGATGCACGATGGAAACGTGTGGCGGGATGACGTCGAGGGAGGCTTGAGTCAACAGCAGGACAAGTAAATGATTCTGGGCCATACGATCAAAAACGAAATCAACAGTTAATATTGTGTCGGGCGGTGATGTGATGGTGGGCCACGGGCGTTATAAGCTTGGTTTAAAATGCATGCAGCTTTGAAGAGTGGCCGCCGTCGGATGAAGGCCTCAGGATCTAACGGCTCACGTAGATTTCGCTGCGTGTCCACGACTGGATTATAACGCGCGAAATGGAGCGGTTTTAAAACAGTGGCCTGGGACGCGTGGCAAGCAATGTATGGAATCGCTGTGATTTGTGGAATACCGCCTGCCCAGCAAAGGTGGTGTGAAATAAACCGACCGGTTTTTGCATTGATGCGCAGCACGGGGTCCACCAAGGCGGGAGAGATGCAGACCATCAAATCTATGAGTGATCGTATGGCTGAGAACACGCCCGATAGTTGTATACAGCGAGTGCCTTCGGATTTGGCGTTTGGTCTCAGGGCTAGGTCGTGTGGAATAGAAAATCAGAGGGGCGAGGGCCAGAAGGGATAAACCTTGAATACTCATGGGCGCGAGCTTTCAGACCTGCATAGTATAATTTGGAGGCATAGGATGGTGATGATAGGCAGAAAACGAGCTCCTTAGGCCACGGTAGGGAGTTTGAAAGGTTCAAGCATGACTAATGGCCAAGAATTTTAATGGGGGGAGGCTGATATGATCAACACCCTCATTTCTCATTTTTTTGCATTTAACATTTCTCCTATCTCAAGACTTCAAAATGCTAGTGTTGGCCTTCTGGCCAATGTAGAATTTAGACTTATACCATATGAGGATAATTGTGTAGATAGGTTTTCCATTGAATTAATTTTTTGACCATCCGTTCTAGACAATGTCACCAACTGGTGTGTGTTCAATGATGATGAAGACATTTTAACCTTTTTAACATCTGAAGGATCATATCATGATAAAATAGTTGATGAGGATGAACAAAGACACAGTTGAAACATAAAAACAATGAAAATGATTTACCTAAATCTGTGGTTAAACTTGAATATCTCTATGACTTAAAAATACATATTTAAGAAGGTTAATAACTCCAAACTTCAAAGTTCAACTTTGAGATTTGAACTAGTAAACCTTGGAACTGATCTCAAACCCCAAAACATCAATCTAGGTATAGGTCTCTCACCATATGAGAGATTATCCTTCATTCATTTATTAAAAAGATACAAGAGTGCTTTCACTTGGAGCTATGAAGATCTTAGAACATATGACACCTCCATTATCCAACACTCTATCCCAATGATATCCGATGAAAAACCTGTACAACATAGATTAAGGAAAATTTACCCCAATCTTGAAACTCAAATCAAATATGAGCTGAATATACGCAAAGCTAAAATCATTTTTCCTTTAAGGAATTCCAAATGGGTATCAAACTTAGTGTCTGTCAGCAAGAAAAATGGTGACATGCACATTTGTATATATTTTAGGAATCTAAATAAAGCTTGTCAAATGGATAATTTCCCATCACCATCTTGTTGTGGCCAGCAACAACCCCCCTTCTTATTTAGTATTATCACTACTACTAAATAAGTGGGGGCCCTTAGTCGAAAAATTTTAAAAATCGATTAGTGCTTGTATTTCCTTTTTCAATAAAATTTAATATCATAAACTTAGGAGAATACCCCTTGAAGAATCTTAAAAAGCTTAAGTTTTATGAAAAGTTAGGATAAAATCATTCCTTAAAAAAATATCCCATCGCAAAAAGGTAATGGATATCTCTTTACAAGAGGAATTCTAAGATTTTGAGATCGCGATGCGAAACTATGCACTAAAAACATTCATCGCATCGCATGCCTCAAATATCACTTACGCTGAAAAACCTGAAAACGCCGATATGCGATGGCACATATCGCAAATCGTATTTCGTAGAAAAAACATTAACGGATGATTGTCATATGCTACGCTCCAGCGATTTTGGCGATATTTGTGATATAGCGATATAGTGATTCTGCGATATTGCGGTATTGTGATATTGCAATTTCACGAAATTGCGATTTGTGATACTACGATCTATGATATTGCGAAGAAAATCGCAGATTTCGTTATCGCAGATCTTTAGGGCTCATTGTACGAAAAAGTTTTTTTCCATAAACCGAGGCCTGGTTATGTGCTTTAATGTTAATCAATGAGTGAGTTGTCAATCATTAATGAAATATGGTTTTGTTCTGATCGAAAAGTCATTTCACGTAAGGTGGTATATTTTATATGTCTTCGGCATTTAAAAGCTTTCCCGCCACCTTTTTCCCATCATTATTATCATTTCATTTGTAAACTGCAGGAACGAAGAACATAGAACTATACAAAGCAGTATTCAAGATATTATGGGAAAGAAAGACAAAGCTCTGAGTTTTGAAGACAAAGAAATGACACCCTTGTATACAGACACCGCCTGTAATAAAGATGCTGGTATTACTACTTGGGAAGGCATGTACAATCTACTTGAGGAAGAGAATCCTAGAATAATGGAGGTTACAGCTACTGCAGGTTCACATGGGTCTTCTGAGGCGTCTATTACAAAGCTAGCTTGCTCGTTCTTGCACCGGATAGTGGCGAGGCCCAAAATTCTTCCATACATGGACATGGTTAAATGGGTACTGGACAACACTGACGTCACAAACAGATAATTTAAGACTCAGGGTCAAGAACTCATTGGCTCATTCACTCCACAAGATTTGAGACTCATGTATCATTTACCAGAGTCATAGGCGACTTATAAGAAACAGTTCATGGAGAAGTTTGCTAAATAAAATGAAAACCTGGTAGAATGCACCAAGGACTGGTCAAGGAGGGACGAACCACTAAAAAAGGATAAACATGATATGTCTAGTATTGGTTCTCTCACCTCCCCATATTGCTTTGTTGCTGCTATGCTCTGTAGACTTTTTGGGAATCCAGACATTAATAAATTTTCATCTGAATGGCTACCATTATTGAATGCCGCCATTAATGCTACTATTGTGGATTGGGGTAAGATATTATTTGACAACTTAGCCACAACCATTTTGAATTACCGGTCTAAAAGAATTGTTTCTCAGAGAATTTATCCCCCTTTCTACTTATTTTCATATGTGATGGATGCAATCTGTTATATTTCCAAGTTTCCTTTAATGGGTTGGAAATGGACGACTCAATAACCCTTAACCCATTCATATTGATCATAAATAATTGTGGGATTCAAATTTCACCCCATATTTTTACAAGATTTTTCATGGAATCATGTTGCCCCTGTACAAAATGTTATATGATAAAGACACTCCAAGATTTTCTCCTGAAGCAGAGGTAGATATACTCCCTCTCGTGAGATGGTTCAGAGAAGAACTGTTTACATATGTCAGGGTATTTGGAAGTCTCGCTTCCCCTCATGTCTTACCTTTATATGTTCCTGATAAACTCATGGCACGAAAAATTTCTTATCAAACCTGTGGAGAAGGAGGTTTGACTAAAGATTTGAAGGACAAAAAGAAGGCTATTTAGCCACAATTTCCTGTGGCCCATGGGGCCTTTTCACTATTTGATGTAGGCCATGCATTCAAAGAAGTAAACAACATAACATGTCTATGATTGTTCAAATTTCCAAGAAGACCGTTCGACCCTTATGATATTGCTAAAAATTTCACTACTGCAGTCAAAATAAAGGTGTTTTCTAAAGAAGATGATCTTTTTGATGACATGTTCCAAGAGAAAGGTACACTTAAATAGGTTCTACGTTCAGCCCAAATGCGATTTCCTTCAGCAAAATTTCAAGAGTTCAAGATATACAGGGAAAGGAGGTTAGCTAATATCCCTTTGAATAAATTACGCTTGGAACCCATAAGGGAACCAACTCCCAGTATTAGTCTGAGTGGAAGTTCAGGCATAGACAGATCTAAATCTAAGTCCGGGAGAGAAATGCCAGAACACTCTAAGAGGTCTGAAAGTGACCATGATAAAAGTGAAGGGTCAGTAAGGGATACTGCCCAGTCAAAGGAGCTCCCACAGTAACAGTTTTTGACCTCTCCACAGCTAGATCTTCCCCCTCTCATCGTACAACAACCATCAGTCAGAACCGAGCTAGATAAAGAATGGGAGACATTCAATGATTTAATCAATATTGAAGGACATAGTACAAAGACACCTGTGAGTAATGTACATGCAACAAAAAATATAGTCACAGGCGCAATTAGCAATGTCTCAGAAATGGAACATATTCCCATAACCCCATCCTCTAAACTTATGCTCAAAATAGAGGAAATTCCTCCTCTTGATGTATTTTATAATCCAAAACAGAAGGCAGTAGTGAGAAGACAAAGAAATAAAAGGAAATTGGAAAACGTGCTCTCTCATGATGCAGAACAATTAGACATCCTATGGCAAGATCCTACCACCGATCCCACTGAAAATCTCACCAAATTATCTCAGATCACAGGAGCATATGCCTCTGCGACCATTGATAAAGTATCTGAGGTACAACAACTACTGAAAGAAAAATAAGATCAAATACAGATTTTGCAACAATAGCTGCAACAAGCCAATGCCAACAACGAAGCACATAAAAAGCTTGAAATATTACAACAGGACTTCCAACAAATGCAGATAGGGTACCATACCAATTTGGCTGAAAGAGAAAAACAGTTACAGGTTATGCAAGAGATGCACAAGGATGATCCTAAGGTTATAGAATTCATCACAGAATCCATTTCTTTAAATGATCAACTACTACAGCAATAGGAAATATTGTGCCAAAGAATATCACAGTGGAACTCTTATTGTGAAATAAGCGATAAAATCACTAATCAAGTTGTAGACTTACGACATGATTACGATTTAATTGATAAAAGAGTTACCGAATATTTGGCTTGGCAAGAAACAAAGGAGGGGAAAAGAGAAGGTGCACCAATAATCAACGACAATCACAAATAAATGCTCTTTAACAATCGGGATGCACAAATAAGGAAAGCAGAGCAAGCGACATAAGAAGCAACCACAACAGCAAACAGTGTTATTGACTGCATAAATGAAAATTTGCACAAGGAAAATCTGATCTCAGAAACCACTCCAGGGTATCTACCAAAAGTACAACAATTGCAGACATGCTGGAGACAGAAGGCTCAAGAAAAGGCAGAATCAATTAAAAGATTAACTAAGTTTAATTGGGATTCTTACTGGGCATATTTGGTAAAACCACACAGCTAGTGCATGACTCTCAAATGTATCATTAATTCTGCCGAGAAGATGGCGCCCGCTCTTTCTGATTCCATTTTCACAGGAAAGCTAAAGTTGGAAGTCAGCCAGCCGACTCTTCTCAAACAAATGTTGAACACTTGCGATTTCAAAGAAAAGATACACAAATAGTTAGTTGTTAGTTTTAGATTCAGTGTTAGTATTAATTTTGCTTTATTTTTTCCTGAAATGAGGGCGGTCATTTAAACTGTATCCTACATTTTTGTAATAAATTATTTTTAGATTTAGTTAGTAGTATTTAAACCCTTCTCATGCATTTAGAGAAGGGTCTTGAAATTTGTCAAAAACGTTTCCTCAGAACATGCACTTTTGCACCCTCCGAGGAGGTTTTGATGAATGAATGGAACAAGATTTATTGATATCTACGTTTAATATCTACTACTGATGTTGCACTTTTTTACTCTTAGTGGATGTTGGATTAAGAAGAGATAAGTCATTATTGCTTGAAGCTCATGAGTAGAACTAGTTATAAATGGTACTTTTATCTCTTAACTATTTTTGCCGTTGTGTTAAAGTGATATTCATGTTCAGTTGTTTATATATTGATTCTTGAATGCTTGAGTTATAATTTGGCACTTTTGTACGGTGATAGCTATTTATTTATGCTTAATATATGAGTAGCTTATTATGCGATATGTTTTTCACAACTGTTTTGTCTAACTTTTTATACGAAGTGGTTTATCTTTATTGAATTCTTTTCTTATAACAGTTGAATGATCTTTATTACCAATTGTTATTTGAAATCATTTTAGATCGCATAACGGAAAGATTACATCCCGGGTTAGTGTAGAATTAGATATTTATGTTTATTAGAATACAATTGCATGTTATTAGATTAGATTTAGAATAAAAGCATTTCACTTAGGGACTTTAGAAAGGAAATATCAATTCTCAACACACACACACACATATTGGGAAACTGGTCCCATAGCCCCAGTAGGACCCACTATACCAAACGGAAAAGGAGCTGCTAACCAAGGTCCGGACTGGGTGGGTATCCCCCTTGTTGTAGACCCGATTTTCGGGGCTTCAACATATTTGGCGCTAGAAGGAGGGCTCCAAACTATGAATGTCAAGTAAGTAAAAATCTAAATACCATTATGAGAGTAAATCACCCTCACCATCTCCCCCGACTTCCCCATCACACTTATAATATTTAAATCTAGATCCAGAAGTCGAAAGAACAATAGCCACTGCCACAAACCCTGAGTTTTCAGAAGAATCTTCTATTGAACCTCCTGAAGTTGAATTTTTGATCCATAAACTTTAGAGATTTTCAATATCACCTCAAAGATCTGATAAATCTCAAGGCAGCGTGACTTCACAATATAACCCTGCTCATCCTCTCACCAGATTACAGAGCGAAAATTTTGGCGTACAGCCAATCGAGTTACCTCTACCTACAAGGAAGAGAGCAAGGAAATCACCTAAAGGGTCTGATAGTGAGACTTTTTCATCATCATCATCCATCTCAACCTCTTCACCGCGAAGTCAACCATCCACCCCTCCACTTCAGATTATTGTCCGTCAGTCCACTGGAACTTCCACATCTCCTTCTTAAACATCTGGAATCGTAATATCCTCATCTTCCCAACTGCATGGATCATATTTTGCACTTTCCTCTGTTGGTAGTTCAGTGATGGCCCTATCTACATGGAATAACCCAGGGGTAGTCTTAATGCCTGCGCCCTTGAGTCAAATAACGGCCCATCTTGAAAAATGGTTTCCTAAGTTTAATCCTGAAGCAAGCATGCTAGCGGAAGAACATATTAATAACTTTATGTTGTCCATAAATCTCAATGGAGTTACCAATGAAGACGTTGTCCTCCGACCTTTTCCCTATACTCTACAAGGAGCAGGTGGATCATGGTATTTCTCATTACCTTTTGGATCTATCACTAGTTGGGACATCTTCCAAGATCAATTTTTGACTAAGTTCGGTGATGACAGGTCTACGATGACACTGATCAATGACCTGTCTAACCTTAGGGCTGAGTCAAAAGAACCTATCAAGGATTTTAATTCATGTTTCAATAAACTGGTAAATAAAATTCCTACTGCTTCCAAGCCTAGCGAAGAAGTGCGAAGTGAATGGTACATCTCTGCTTTACCATCAAACATAGCAATCTTCGTTGATAGGGCTAACAAAACAACTTTATCTGAAAATATGAAGGAAGAAATAGCGGTAGAGAAACATATCATAGCCCTAGAAAAGAAAAACGCGATGGGAGAACGAAAATCCAAGAAGGTTACTTTTAAGGAAGACCCCAAGAAAAAACAATCGAAAGATCCATTCGAGTTAGAAGGATTGCAGAAAGTTCTGAAAACCATGTCCAATGAAATGGTTGACATTAAGAAACAAGTGGCAGAAACATCTTCTAAAAAGTCGTACAATCCTTATAGAAGAAACCCTTCGACTGATTCAAAGCCGCCAAATGCTATCACAAGTGCTGAATCAGAAGAATAAGAAGAGGAGATTGCTATTGAATAAACTACCAATGAAGAAGAAGTTGTAGAGGTACAAGGTATGTGGGATTTCATCCTCCCAGATGAAGAATATCAAGAAGCATCCCCGGTTAGCACTCGAAGTAGAAATCACTCGATCCTCCTCAACCTACTCCTAAGCCAAAGAGCGCAAGCTCAATGACTAAGGATAAAGTTGCAGCTAAGAAAATGACATCTAAAGCGATTCAAAGCAGCCCAGTCCAAACAGATTCATCAACTCCATCAAAAACGGTAATCATTTCGGATGAAATGGAGTATAATATCATAGAAGATATGAAGAAGACTAGGGCTAACATCACTTTTTATGAATTGAGCAAGTTAAAACACCAGAAAAAGGTACTTTTGAAAGAATTACATGTTGTACCAGAAAAACCTCTGCCCGTCCCTATAGTCTCTCAAGCTTCCCATGAAATGGGAAGACCTCCAACTAATGTGATTAATAAAATTGATCTAGAAAATATCGCTTTAATTGGAGGAAGGTCGAGATCTCATACTCCCCCAGTTATTCTTAATTATGAAGTTTTCAATAAAAAATTTCATAATTGCTTAGTGGATTCTGGAGCTTCATCTAATATTTTACCAAAATCAATATGTGCAAAGTTGAAAATTCAACCGCAAAAATCCACTGTCTGCATAGTTCAGCTAGATCAATCGCAAGTTGAAGTGATCGGTGAATTAAATCAGGTTACCATAAGGCTGTCATCTAATCCAAAGGTATGTCAAGTTATCGACATTTTAGTTGCAGATATTCCATAATTTTATGGCTTAATTCTTAGCAGAGATTGGTCAGAAAAACTTCATGGATATTTTGCAACTGATTGGTCACACATGTGGCTTCCTTACAATGGTAAACCAAATCAGATAAAGGTTGAATGAGAAAGACATCAGAAATACATAGTAACATAACTGGAAGGAGAAAATGAACCGGCAACATACAACAATAATATCATTGGTAACTACTCAGTTGATTCTTTCTTAGGAAATTTTAATGCTCATACTTCACCTTACTTAGAACATTCTGTTTTATCTCAAATAGAAAATTTTTCTCAAACAGATAGTTCTAAATGTATTAATTTTCTAGATGCTCCTGTAAATAAATCTTTATTTTGGAAGTTATTTTTTGATGGTTCTAAGTCCAATGAAGAGCAGGAGCAGGATGCGTGTTGATTAGTCTAGAGGGAAACAAAACTATGCTAACTTGCAAAATCGAGTTCGATTGCACCAATAATACCGCAGAATACGAAGCTTTAGTCCAAGGATTATACAAAGCAATCGGATTAGACATCAAATATCTACAAGTTTTCGGAGATTCTGAAATTGTAATCAGACAGGTACGCAATACTATACATTGTTTATCAGGTCATTTAAAGCATTATCAATCTTTAGTTCAAGATCTGAATGAACACTTTATAGCATTTAATATTTCATCAATCCCCAGATTTCAGAATGCTAGTGCATACCTCCTAGCTAACGTAGCTTCCAAGCTCATTCCTTCAGAAGACTATAGCCCTGATCGGTTTTCAATCGAACTAATATTTAGACCCTCGATTCCTGATAACATTACCAATTGGAGGATTTTCAACGATGATTGTGATATTTTCAGCTTCCTCACATCTGAAGGATCTTACACCAATCAGATAATTGGTGAGGACCAACATGACAGACAATTGCAACAAGATAGCACTAATAATGCTATGCCAAATTCAGTAGTCAAGTTAGAAGACCTTTATGATTTGAAAGATCGATTCAAAAGATCTACCAATTCAAAACTCCAAAGTTCAAATTTTAACTATGAATTAGTAAATCTAGGAACTGATACCAAACCAAAAAATATCAACCTAGGCCTTGGCCTAGCTCCTGAAGAAAAATTAGCGTATGTTCGTCTCTTGAAAAAATACAAAAGTGTCTTTGCTTGGAACTACGATGAACTCAAAACTTATGACACTTCTATCATCCAACATATTATCCCAATGATAAACGATGAAAAACCTGTCCAACAAAAGCTGAGAAAGATCCATCCCAATCTAGAAAACCAGATCAAATCTAAACTCAATAAGTTATTGAAAGCCAAAATCATTTTTCCCGTTCGACATTATAAATGGGTTTCTAATATTGTTCCTGTTAGAAAGAAGAACGGAGACATTATAATTTGCATTGACTTTCGAAATATTAACAAAGCCTGCCAAAAAGATAATTTTCCTTTGCCTCTCATGGAGCAAATACTGTAGGTAGTCGCAGGATCAGAATTAATGTCCTTCTTAGATGGTTTCTCTGGTTACAACCAAGTGTTGGTCCATCTTGATGATCAATTGAAAACCACATTCAGAACCAAATGGGGCACTTATGCATATCAAAAGATGCCATTTGGTCAGATAAACGCTGGTGCCACATTTCATAGAGCCATGGACATCGCATTCAAGGGATCAATTAACAAATCAATGGTAATTTACTTGGATGATATAACTGTATATTCCAAGAAATGAGGCAATCATCTTAGAGATTTAAAACAGATCTTCCAACGTTGTCAAAGGTATGGAATTTCACTTAACCCGAAAAAATCATTTTTTGCATTAAGTGAAGGAAAACTTCTTGGATTCATAGTGTCAAAATCTGGAATTCATATTGATCCTAACAGAATCAAGGAGATTTCCGAAATACCCCTACCTCACAACAAGAAATCTATGCAATCTTTCCTTGGCCAGATTAATTTTGTAAAGATATTTGTGCCAGATTTTTCAAGAATTGTATCTCCTTTACAAGCAATGATTAAAAAGAACTCAAACTTCAAATGGGGCCAAGACGAATATGAAGCATTCAATCTGATCAAACAAGCAATTGTTAACGCTCCATCTTTAGCAACTCCAAATTTTTCCGATCCTTTTATTTTATATACATTTGCCTCTGATAGATCATATGTTGCGATACTCACTCAAGCAAATCAAGACAAGGCAAAAGCCCCAAATTCTTTTTTCAGTTCAAATTTACAGGGGGCTTAGTTAAATTATTCAGATGTAGAGAAACAAGCTTATGTTGTTTTCAAAGCAATTAAATATTTCAGACCCTTTCTACTTAAAACCCATACAAAAATCATAGTACCGTTTCCAGCGGTAATAAATCTCTTAGTACAGAAAGATGTGGGTGAGAAAAGAGCCAATTGGGTCACTGCCTTACAAGAATATGACGTAGAAATCAAACCAGCGAGTATTGTAAGAGGTCAAGGCTTTTGAAAAATTCTAGCTAGAGCATCGCTTATTTCCGAAATACCATCTGCAGAGATACAAATGTATGAGGTAAGCCTAAACGATGTTGAATCATTATATGCTGATATACAATTTTATCTAAAGAATGGATATGCTCCTCCAAATCTCGATTACACCAAGAAAAGAGCTCTAAGGTTGAAGGCTAAAAAATATCAACTCGTGAATGATGTTCTTTTTAGAATGAATTATGATTCTATTCTCCTTAGATGTCTTGAGAAATCTGAAGCTGAAAAATTCTTGCAGGAACTCCACGATGGGCCAGTAGGAAGACATTATGCTGGAGATGCTACTGCACATAAAATCCTCCGCGCAGGCTATTACTGGCCCACACTATTCAAATACTCACATATCTACGTAAGGAAATGTCAAGTTTGTCAAACCGTTGATGGGAGACAAAAGAAACCATCATTTCCGCTACAACCAATCAACATTGAGGAGCCTTTTGATCAATGGGGATTGGACATAATAGGTGAGATCGTTCCTCATTCTTATAAACAATATAGGTATATCCTTACAGCAATTGATTATTTTACTAAATGGGTAGAAGCAGTTCCTCTCAAGACGGCTAATGCCGAACATATCATCGAGTTCATAGATCAGTTCATAATCACCAGGTTTGGTTTACCTTCTGCTTTAATGTTTGATAATGCATCGTATTTTTATGGTAATGCTATGACTGAATTTACACTCAAAACAGGTTTCAAACTTAAATACTCTGCCAATTACTACCCACAGGGGAATGGGTTAGTTGAATCTACAAATAAAAACTTAATTAGAATCATTAAGCGAACCACTGATCAAAATCACAAAAATTGGCATAAGTATTTAATATATGCTTTATGGGAAAATCGAATAACGCAGAAAGCTTCCATTGGCACTTCTCCCTTTAATTTAGTTTATGGGAAAGAAGTAGTTCTTCCAACTCATCTAGCAATTCCCTCTTTGGCCTTAGTTCAATATATTGATGAAGCACCAACTTCTTCCTTACAACTAAGGCAGCTGGAAATAATTAAGCTAGAAGAACAACGAGAACATGCCAAAATAAATCATGCTCATCACCAAGCATTAGTAAAAGATTATTTTGATTCAAACATGATATCTGGAAAGGACTTTCAGATTGGAGATCTAGTTTTAAAATGGGACAAGGCTCATGAGGAAAAAGGGAAACATACGAAATTTCAACGAATGTGGCTTGGCCCTTTCCAAGTCGTAGAAGTCATAGGTCCATCTACTTTTATGTTATAGGATTTAACATGAAAAAGAGAGTCTTTACCTGTTAACGGATAGATCCTCAAAAAATATTTTCCATAGGAGATCATTCTTCTATTTTGTATATTAGTTTTCTTTATTTTCATAATAAAACTAGTTGTAAATGGTTACATTTGGAATTCACGAAAAAGATACAAATTCTCTTTTAGATTTTTTTTTTTTCACTTGTATAAATATAATTATTCTAGAAAATTGATCATTATTATTGAAAGATACAGTTAAAGGCTTTAGTCCTAGAAATGATACTAGTTTCAACCTTGTAAATTTTGATAAAAAGCGACCTTTAGTGGGAAATTGTTTTATATCAGTCCAATGAAAGGTATCAATAACAAAACAAAGATTATCTGTAGAAAATTTCTTTCCAAAAACTCTACCATTGTCGTCCAGAGCTATCTTAAGGAAACAATGACTTCCTCCCCACCTAGGAAATTACAACGTTCAGGGAATAATCCAATGATACACTTTAACTTAAAGAGTAAGAGGTCTCATCACGAGTCGACTTATCATGATCATAGATATTATAGCTTGCTGACTTTTCCAATACTGCATACCACAATAGGGCAATGACTCAAGATTGTTGCAATCAAAAGACAAGGGTTCTCATCACGAGCCAACTTGTTCAACAAAGTTATAAATCAAGTGAATGGCATTGTCATAAATTGGCTACCAAACCAAGACATTGTTCTTTAAGGGTAAAAATAAAATGAAAGCGATAAGTGTGAATATGGATTTCTCTTTGAAAATTTTATATTTCTCTAAGTAGGATACATGATCATTGCTGGGTAATAGGTAACCCTGTCGAGGCTATAAACGCCTGCTGGCAGCAGAGGCTCTACCTACGACAAATGAGCATATTTAAAACTGATTTACAGAGAAACCATTGTTTTTATCTTTATAAACCAAGTAATGAATGATGTAGATACAAGGAATAGCTTGAGGAAGTAAACAATCAAAGTTGAATATAGAAGAAATGAAATATCATTGATATATAAAAGCATAATGTACTTTGTCTTTCTATAATAAAGTTTGATTTTCTAAAAAAATTTCTGTTTTGGAAGTTTAGAAAATTCAAAAGAAAAGCAGAAATAATTGGTTCTTCCAAGTGAATCGCCAATTGTTGTGGCCAGCAACAACCCCCCATCTTATTTAGTATTATCACTACTACTAAATAAGTGGGGGCCCTTAGTCGAAAAATTTTAAAAATTGATTAGTGCTTGTATTTCCTTTTTCAATAAAATTTAATATCATAAACTTAGGAGAATACCCCTTGAAGAATCTTAAAAAGATTAAGTTTTATGATAAGGTAGGATAAAATCATTCCTTAAAAAAATATCGCATCGCAAAAAGGTAATGGATATCTCCTTACAAGCGGAATTCTAAGATTGCAAGATCGCGATGTGAAACTATGCACTAAAAAAATTCATCGCATCGCATGCCTCAAATATCACTTACGCTGAAAAACCTCAAAACACCGATATGCGATGGCACATATCGCAAATCGCATTTCGCAGAAAAAAAATTAATGGATGATTGTCATATGCTACGCTCCAGCAATTTTGCGATATTTGTGATATAGCGATATAGCGATTCTGCGATATTGCGGTATTGTGATATTGCGATTTCACAAAATTGCGATCTGCGATATTGTGATCTACGATATTGTGAAGAAAATTGCAGATCGCCTTATCGCAGATCTTTAGGGCTCATTGTACGAATTTTTTTTTTCCATAAACCAAGGCCTGGTTATGCACTTTAATGTTAATCAATGAGTGAGTTGTCAATCATTAATGAAATATGGTTTTGTTCTGATCAAAGAGTCATTTCACGTAAGGTGGTATATTTTATATGTCTTAGGCATTTAAAATATTTCCCATCACATTTTTCCCATCATTATTCTCATTTCATTTGTAAACTGCAGGAACGAAGAACAGAGAACTATACAAAGCAGTATTCAAGATATTATGGGAAAGAAAGACAAAGCTCCGAGTTCTGAAGACAAAGAAATGACGCCTTTCTATACAGACACTGCCTGTAATAAAGATGCTGGTATTACTACTTGGGAATGCATGTACAGTTTACTTGAGGAAGAGAATCCCAGAATAATGGAGGTTATAGCTACTGCAGGTTCACATGGGTCTTCTGAGGCATCTATTACAGAGCTAGCTTGCTTAGTGGCGAGGCCCAAAATTCTTCCATACACGGACATGGTTAAATGGGTACTGGACATCAATGACATCACAAACAGAGAATTTAAGACTCAAGGTCAAGAACTCATTGGCTCATTCACTCCACAAGATTTGAGACTCATGTATCATTTACCAGAGTCACAGGCGACTTATAACAAATAGTTCATGGAGAAGTTTTCTAAATAAAATGAAAACCTGGCAGAATGCACCAAGGACTAGTCAAGGAGTGACGAACCACTAAAAAAGGATAAACATGGTATGTACAGTACTGGTTCTCTCACCTCCCCATATTTCTTTGTTGCTGTTATGCTCTGTAGACTTTTTGGGAAGCCAGACATTAATAAATTTTCATCTGAATGGCTACCATTATTGAATGCTGCCATTAATGCTACTATTGTGGATTGGGATAAGATATTATCTGACAACTTAGCCATAGCCATTTCGAATTAGCGGTCTAAAAGAACTATTTCTCAAAGAGTTTATCCCCCTTTCTACTTATCTGCATATGTGATGGATGCAATCTGTTATATTTCCAAGTTTCCTTTAATGGGTTGTGTTAGCCACCCATAATATTTTGTTATACCAAAAGGTGGCTAAGAACTTTTGGGAGCCTCCAAGAAACAATTTTCATCTCTAAAAATTGTTGGCTCTTGAAGTCTCTATAAGGCCTCCAGCCTTTTCCCTCGGTCCATATCCCATACTGCTGTTTCATACTTCAAAAAATCTCTGATATCCTATAAAATCCACATTTGGATACTTCTGCAAAGGACCCTTTTTCCCTTTTTCTTCCTTCCACCACTAACCTCATTTTCTATCCTCCATTTCCCATGAAAACCCCACTTTTTCATGTGTCTCCCTTTTCCATTTCATTAAAATCCATTTTATAAGGTTAAAACCCACTATTTTGACCTTACCAGAAGCCTTTATCTCCTTGAAAACCATTAAAAAACCATAGAAAACACACTTTTCTATGCGCTGGACTTAAGCCCCTCAGGCTAAGCCCCTACCGCCTTTTCTCTCCATGTGACCCGACGTAGTGACCAAAGCATTTCCCCTTCGGGGGCTTTACTCTATCCATAGGGTCAAGCCATGGAGCCCCCGTAGTTGACTCCTCGGGATGGGTGAAAACCCGATCGAACGGTTTTTAATCGCTACGGGGGGTCGCTCCAAAATCCCGTGCCCGTACACCCTGGCGCCCCGTAATTCATCTCTGCCATCCGATCAAAAAACAGATCAATGGCGTGGAGCGCAACTTGCCCGTGGCCCCCACTCCCCGCGTTTTTTTCCGAAAAACCGCCGGTATCATTCTGCACCACCCTCCGCCGGCTAGTGGTTTTTTCCCGTCAGCCAGCGATTCCATACGCTGGCTGACGCGTGTCCTCCGCCCTGTTTCAAAACCACCGCGTAAAGTCAGTCCCTCGCGCGTTATCCGCTGTACCAGAGATGCCTAGCGGAATTCACCTCCGTCGTCCGATCTAACCCCTCCCATCCGACGGTTGGCAATCCTCCGATCTGCTCAACCGTTAACCAACCTGCTCGCCGTTTAGCCGGGCCCCAGCACTTTGGAAAATTAATCTCTACCGTCGATATCTACAGATCGATGGCCCAGGTTCGATCCCTTGATTTCATTGCCCAGTCAAACTATTCGTGCCGCTGACTTCTCTCAATCACTCCCGACCGTCGATCACAGTGCGATCAACGGCTCTGATCGCCCCTTTCCTCCGCACAGTCCCCGATGCAAATTGACCTATAAAACCAGATTTTTAACGTGTTTTTGCATTTTGCAGGTTTAAACTATTTGTTCGTGTTTTTTAAAGAAGATTCAGAGAAGGAGGGTGACGACCCTCCCTTGTTCGATTCCTCTGAAGAAATCACTCACAGAGTCAGTTTTTCACGTCCCATTGATGTTTTCACAGGCATCGATGCCTTACATGCCCTACGCAGCCCTGCATGAGAAGAAAATCATGAGAAACCGAGGCAAAGAAAGAGTATCAGATGTTGAAGATCAAGAATGAACCAGAACAGCAGATTAGTGGACATATTTGTGGGGATTAAGGCTAAGACAGTTATCAAAGCCTAATCCCCGATCTAAAAACACAATTTGAAGGAAAACCTAAAAGTGTTTCATTAGGAAACCCTTCACCGCCACAGATGGAGGCGAATTGATTCCTCCTAGTGACTAAAGCGCCACCTGTGCCTCAAAGTATTCAATCAAGAACTGAATTTATTGATCGAAGTCATATATTTTACCTCAAAGCAGCCGAAGAGTTACTTCTGCCAGGAATTTAATGAAAGAATGTTTGCAGAGTAGCCCTAACAGCACAGAGAGCCTCAAAGGTCAACAAAAGCTCCCTTCGAGCTTAATTCATAAGTGTAAACCAATCAATGCAGTGAAACACCTGTATAGTCTCTTCATTTGAGCCCCCAAGGGCCAAGAAAGACATTAAATCTGTATTAATTGTATTTGAGATCTTTTATCAGATCTCACCTCCTCATTCTTCTATAAATACTTCAGTAGAAGATGAGTGAGGGGTTGGTTGTTAATGTAAATTGCTGAAGCATTGTATTGTAACTGAGCTGAAGACTCTTGATTGTAGATAGGATTTCACTGGCTCTTGGAGCTCTGCTTGTAACAGATAGGTTAGGTTATGAAGAGAGATGGATTAAAACACTGGATTTGAAGATTGTAACTGGTTTGAAGCATCAATACAAGCTGATTTATGGGATCCTGGTCTATGCTGATGGTGATGTTATTCTCATTGTAACTTGTATTTTGTTTCTTTTTTCAATTTGTTTCATTTTCCACTATAAAGAACAGTTTAAACAGGGTTAGGACCTACTGTATATCAGTAACCTTCTCTGGTTGAAAAACCTTTATTTAAATGTTTTCTCTCAACTGTGTTATTTGAAAATGATTTAATTCAGTTTAAGTACAGGGATGTTGGCGTTCCCTCCTCTTGTTTTCTTAGCTGAATATTATTTTTAAATGTTACTTTCAATATAAGTTGTGTGAAGATTGAACTGAGGAAATTAAGGTTAGCCCTGAGTCCCTTTCTTATTTGCTCAACTATTTGATTGTTTCCCTTAGGATGTGTTAAAAGCTGACTAGTTTCAAAGTACTTATCAGATCTTAGACCATTCTGTGTTATCTTTGAGTTTCCCTTTTGTTTTTATATGTTTTCTATCAGAAGTATATCAAAGGCTAGATAGTTTCAAAGTACTTACCAGATCCTAGTTTGCTTCTATGTTTTTATTAAGTGCCTGGTCAAAGGCTGGCTAGTTTCAAAGTACTTACCAGATCCTGGGCTGCTCTTTGTTCTGCATCTGTCATTTCCCTTTCTTATTGTATCACTCCATTCCATAAATCAAACTTTAAAAGAGATCCTTAGGCATAGATGACTTGCCCCATAGACCACTCTTGGACCTGATTGTTTCAATTAAATCCTCTTATGACTCCATAGCCCAATGGACTGAAAACCTGCCATCATCTTTCTTCTTGATCAAAGCTTACTCTTTTTGCTTGCAACTTCTCACTTTTGAACCTATTTGCATATAGATCTTTCCACCTCAGACAACAACTATGTTCAACCATCCAAAAAACAAAACAAAACCCTTGGCCTTCATAACTAGCCTAATATCATTACCTTAAGCTTTCAAAGACAATATCCATCTTTGTACATATTGGAGAGATCCCTCTCCGGATTCAGGAGGGCTAGATCCTAGAATCCCAAAGTTGGTTGAAATGATGTTAACTCTGTGATCGGACTTTTGCCAATCTTGCTTATTACAGAGACCTAACATTTCTGGCGACTCCACTCGGGAAAAACTCAAAATCTTTCACATTCAAAACTATTCATAAAGAAGCTTGGGATTTGGTTCATAGAGCACTTGCTTTATTAACCAGCTGAGGCCACTAGAACCTAACATTTCTGGCAACTCCACTGGGGAAACACCTTTCCCTTAAATCTTATAAACTTTGAGAGTTAAAAGCAGCCTTTCCAAGCACTACCAAGAAATGGTAATCATGATGAAACTTGTTTGAATCAGTGACAAACTAGGTCAACCCTAGGATTCTCTTAAGTTCTTATCTAACCTTGGAAAATCAGCTGGCTTAGCCATAAGAGTAGACTGTCTTTGTCTCACAACCGTAGCTAAGTTTTGAAGCAAAGTTAGGACATTCTTGGAAACCACGCGAATAGAAAATAAATAAGAAAAGCCAAAAACATTTCAAATTGGTAGTAAAACACTAGTTTTTGATATCTTGCCTACACCTTTTGATGTGTTTTACCCTATACTCTTAGACAGAGTCTGGAAAGGGCCAGGTAGCCTCCGGATCTCATCCTCTTTTAGAGGTGACATATCTGGTGAATGCCCTCCCAGTCAATCTCTGGTTAGAGTTTGTTGTGTTTTGAGATATCCTTGAAAAGGGATGTATCACAAGCACTGTGGTGGACAGTGTACCTCTTTGAAAACACTCTAAATTTTCCACCTAGTGACTCCACAATCCTAAACAAACCTTAAGACTCCACTGGGAAGAACCCTTATCATCATAACATCTTTCAAACTTAGTTGTAAGACTTTAGGATTGATTTTCAAACATATTAGTTAACCTCTTAAAGATTGTCATATCTGGTTGAACTTTTCTTGTTTATTTGGGTCTAAAAACATAGCATAGTGGCTTCTAGAAGGATTCACACTAGAGCCCATCCTGACCCTGATCCACCTGAGATAGTTGATAACCCAGAAAGAATCCTTAGGAAGTCTCTTAAGATACAATCTTCAACTGTTTTCAGATCTCACATAAGAGCAAATTCAGTCTCTGAAAATCTTTTAGCTCTACAGAAATCACAAACTGACTTATTGAACCCATTTAGGACTAGGTCATTTGGTGATCTGGATCAGCTAGATTCTGAGACTTCACTTTCATCTCCTGAAACAAGCGAATACCTTGGGAACAGAGAAACAACACCTCCTGATTTACATTTTCTTCTTAACTTAGGTGTCTCGCATCTGAGATCAGCTCAGCAATCTACTGTTGTTCCATCCACTTCTATTCATCCTTCATCCACTGTTCAAACCACTTCATTTCAGCCCACACCTCCTCTTGTCAATCCACTCCCACCACCTATCATGGCAGCATGGTATGCTCCCTTAGTCCTTCCTGTACCATTAGTCAATCTTCCATAGGACTATCAGTCCAAAATCCCATTGTATGATGCTAGCAATACTACAACAACATCACAACATGTGGACAAGATGAATGACTACTTTGACAGAAATGAAATTGATGATGATTCTGTCAAGCTTAGACTATTTTCTCAAAGTCTGGGGGGAGAAGTAAGAAAATGGTTCAAAGGTTTAGTCCCCCATAGTATTAATGATCTCCAAGGCTTCCATCAAAAAATCTTAAACAAATGGGAAGTGAGGAAGAATCCTCTCCAAGTCCTTGCTGACTATAACAATCTCCATAGGAACCCAGGGGAAAGTGTACATGCTTATTCTACCAAATTTAACAGTGTGTATAATGCACTTTCCCCAGAATTAAAACCTCCACAAGGTTCAGCTTTGAACAAGTTTCCTGAAGGGTTTGATGCTGACATGACCTATTCACTCAGAGAAAGATATTTTGCAACCCTTGAAGATATGCAAAGTGGTGCTCTTTCTGTGGAAGTCAATCTGATGGAGAAAAGAGCAAGGATGAAAGCTGAAAAGAGAGTTTCCTTTAGAGAAGAATCTACACCTTCTACTTCCAATTCAAAAATGGAGAGAATGATGGAGGAAATGATGAAAGAGATAAGCATAATTAAGAGAGCACAAGCGAGTCAAAATCAAACTGCTCCTCAAAACAGAAACCAAAACTAGAATCAGAATGTTAGAAGGAATCAGCCTCCAAACAGACCAAGGGAAGATGATCAGCAGATCACTCCTCCCTTTCATCAAAACTATTTAAGTTAGGTTGAGGAAACCGATGAAATAACAGAGGATAATGATATGAACCTATTTGGGGTAGATGATGATGACTTTGAGGTTCATTATGATAGGAAACAAGGTCTTTATACACCTTACGACGACAAAAGAGATGATAATGAAAATCATTATCAAAACATGGAAAATGCTGTCATAGAGCCTTCAAAGGAATATGAACTCAGAAGTAAATCTAATCAACAAACCCCCAACACCAAAACCTCTGACAAACCTTCTCAAAACAGCACTGCAACCAAGCCTAAAACAGTCAAAGAAAAGGATAAAATAGTGGCTGATAATTCTGGCAAAGGTAAAGAGAAAAACACTCTAAATCTTGAAAAACAGAGTGTAGACATTAGCAGTACTAACACCTCAGCTAGTACTCCTATTTTAACCGATGTGTCAACTGTAGATAAAACAAATCAGCAAGCTGATTTTGCTAATAAAGTGGCAGTAAAAAAGGCTGAAACTAGCGCCTTAAAGAATCAAATTCCTTTCAGTTTGGAACAGGAAATCTCAAAGATCAAAATTTCTGTTCCTTTGACTGAATTAGCTACCCAACATGTATATAGGTCCAAAATTTTGAAGGCTTTGAACATAGAAGAAAATGAGGATACACTCAATCTTAATGATGACCAACTAGAGCTTATTTTTGGTCCAAAGATTGAAGGTAATTTTCAAGAGGGACCTGTCCCTCCCTTCTATGTAAGTTTAAATATTCATGAAAAAATTCTACACAATGCTATGCATGACTCAGGCGCTTCCCATAATTTAATGCCAAAAGTTGTAATGGAGAGCTTGGGCCTTGAAATTACCAGACCTTACAAAGACCTGTACTCCTTTGACTCAAGCAGAGTCAAGTGTTTAGGATTGATCAAAGACCTTTGTGTTAACGTAGCCCAGATTCCAGCCAAATGCTTAGTTATGGATATTGTTGTGGTTGATGTGCCCCCAAAGTACGGAATGCTTTTATCGAGATCTTGGGAGGCTAAGTTACAGGGGACCATGCAAATGGACATGACCTATGCGACTATCCCTGTTTTCAATCAGACTAGGAGACTTTACAGGGAGTCCCACATGCAATACACAGTGACAAGTCAAGAATGGCCTCAAAACTCTCCTCTGTATGCTGTAAGTACGAGCCTTGATTCTTTTATCATGTTTAATGATGAAACACTTACAGAACAAATCATTTCAACAGAATTAATGGTTGAAACGGAGGAAGAGGAATACAACACTGAAATGTCAAAACAGTTTACTGTATCTGAAAATCCTTGCAAACTAAACACAGGTCTTGAACTACAAATCATCAATCTATTAAACTTAAATTTGGACAGTCAAGAGAGAAATCCTCAACCCGATGAAAAACTTGAGGAGTCAAATCATACAAAGGACATGCACCAAACTGATAAAACTAAAAATGATCCTCTCTGGACTATGTATTTTGATGGGTCATGTACTAGAACAAATGCTGGTGCAAGTGTCTGGATTACTAACACTGAAAACAATCATACAGAATGTATTTCATGTAAATTAAACTTTCAGTGTTCCAACAACATAGCAGAATATGAATCCCTTCTCTTAGGCTTGCATCTCTTGAAGAAGTTAGGAGCCAAGAGAATAAATGTGTATGGGGATTCTGAGTTAATAATTAGGCAAGTCAATAGGGAGTATAATGCAAATCATCCCAGACTTAGGGCCTACAGGAATGATGTCATGGATCTTTTAACAACATTTGAGGAATCCAACTTAAGTTTTGTCCCAAGGAAAAGAAACATTGCAGCCCACAATTTAGCCTTTGCTGCTAGAACCTGCCCAATGCTATATGATGACACATCTCAGATTAAATTCAGACCAGCTGTCCCGAATAACAAGAAATATTGGTAGGTGTTTGATGGAGATAAACAAATAGAAGACTTCATGCAATTCAGAAATGAGTTTGAACTCCATAGTTCAGATTCAGACTATGATACAGACTGCAATGAAGAAAATTTTCTTGGTGAAGAAGAACCATCTCCTGAGCTTGTAGATATTAACCTTCAGACTAGCAAACTTAGAAACCAAACAGAGTTGAGTGCAGAATCTGAAACAGAGGAGTTGGAAACTCTGCATTCTAAGGATGATAGTTTGCCCAAGGGTTTGGCCCTCTAGAAAAATTGTTTGATTTTAATGATGTGGCCAATAAACCTAAACTGGAACCTGTAGAAACTGAAGTAGAGGAATGCAATATAGGCAGTGAGGAAAAACCAAAAATGATCAAACTGTCCAAAACTTTGCCAGCTCACATTAAACTCAAATACATAGAGCTGTTCAAATATTTTTATGATGTTTTTGCATGGAGTTACCAAGATCTTAAGTCCTATGACACTGAAATAATATAGCACAAAATCCCTCTTAAAGAAAACCAAAAACCATTCAAATAGAAACTGCGCAGAATAAACCCTGTCCAGTTGCCATTGGTTAAGAAGGAAATCATGAAGATGCACGATGCTGGTATTATTGTCCCTATTAGGTATTCTGAGTGGGTGTCTAATCTGGTGTCTGTTAGGAAGAAGACTGAAGAAATCAGGCTTTGTATAGACTTTAGGAATTTAAACAAAGCTTCATTAAAAGACAACTACCCTTTGCCCAAGATGGATCATATTTTACAAAGGGTGGTGGGGTCTAAAAGAATTTCTTTGCTAGATGGCTATTCAGGGTATAATCAAGTCTTAGTCCACCCTGATGATCAATTAAAGACAGCTTTTACTACACCATGGGGCACCTTCATGTATGTGAAAATTCCTTTTGGTCTAATGAATGCTGGGGCAACCTTTCAGAGAGCCATGGACATAGCATTCTCGGAAGAATTGGGCTTCTTCATCATTATCTATCTTGATGATGTAACTGTGTTTTCAAAAACAAATGAAGAACACGTAGAACATTCGAAAAAAGTTTTCGAGAAGTGTAGAAAGTTTGGGATATCTTTGAACCCCAAGAAGACTTTATTTGGTCTCTAAGAAGGTAAACTTCTTGGGCACATTATTTCAGAAGAGGGTATAAAGATTGATCCCAAGAGGATTGAGGCCATCCTGCAAATCTCTCATCCTCGAAACATAAAAGAGTTGCAGTCTTTCATTGGAAAGATAAACTTTTTGAGAAGGTTCATCCCTAACCTAGCTGAGCTCCTTAGGAATATCACAAATATGTTGAAGAAGGAGCAAGGGGTAAAATGGACCTTGGAAGCAAAGACATCCTTTGAACTGGTAAAACAAGCATTAACCAAAACACCGGTTCTCATAAGTCCTGATTTTTCAAAAGATTGTTATATCTTCTCGTTTGCATCAGAACATACCATAGCTGCTGTCCTTTTACAGAAAAATCCACAAGGACAAGAGCAGCCTATTGCATTCTTTAGTAAGGCATTGAGGGATGCCCCTTTGAAGTATAACATTATGGATAAGCAAGCTTTTGCTTTGGTAAAGGCTTTGAAAGACTTCAGAGTATACATCCTTCACTCACACGTTATCACCTTTGTCCCGAATTCATTTGTTAAAGACATTCTAACACAGGACCCAGATGGTAAGAGAGATAAGTGGATTGCTGTTATTCTTGAATATTATTTAGAGATAAAACCCACTAAGCTCATCAAAGTCCAAGGTCTAGCTAGATTAATGGCCGAGTCAAATTGTGAAGTTATTGATATTAATATGATTAATGCTTTAGATGACTAAGAAGAATTCTCATCTCCCATTATCGAAGAACATTTTGTAAATTCTCCTTGGTATACTAATATTATTTATGTTTTTCTTAATCTAAATACACCTCTTGGTTTATCAAAAACAAAGGCAAGATTCCTAAAGTTAAAATCTGTAAACTATTGCACTATTGATAAATGTCTTTATTGGAAAAATGCAAGTGGAATATTGATTAAATGTTTGCCTGAGTTTGATGCAGAGAAGATTAAGCAGGAATTCCATGAGGGAGAGTGTGGAGGTCATTTGTACTGGAAGTCGACAGCCAACAAAATTTTGAGGGCTGGTTTCTATTGGCCTACTCTATTTCATGATGTCCACAAGATGACCACTACTTGCCATAAATGCCAATTGTTTGAAGGCAAGAGAAAATTGCTACCCCTGCCTCTGCATCCAATCACTGTTGAAGCCCCTTTTCAACAGTGGGGACTTGACTTCATAGGAGAAATCCATCCCTCGTCTTCTGCCCAACATAGGTGGATTCTCACCACCACAGACTACTTCACTAAGTGGATAGAAGCCATTTCTTGTAGGCAGGCCAATGATTCAGTTATCATAAAATTTATGGAGACTAACATCCTCTCCAGATTTGGCTGTCCTACCAAGATCATCACAGATAATGCAGCAGCATTTGGATCAAAGAAAATGGTTGAATTCCGTCACAAGTATCAAATAACATTGGGACACTCCACAGCCTATTACCCTCAGGGTAATGGACTTGCAGAATCTTCCAACAAAAGCTTAGTGAACATAATCAAGAAACTGTTGGAGGACAATAAAAAGTCTTGGCACACAAAGTTGATCCATGCACTTTGGGCTGACAGATTAACTTTGAAGAAATATATTGGTATGTCACCTTTCCAGCTTGTGTATGGTACAGATAAAATTTTTCCTAACAGCCTTGGTGTACCAGTTATGAAGTTAATTCAAGAGTTGCAGACTGAAGAAAATTACATAATCAGAAGAATAAATCAAACCATTCATCTTTAGAAAACTAGGGAGGAGGTCTATAGCAAAGCATTGCAGAAGCAAGACAGTATCAAGAAGATATTTGATAGAAGAACAAAGGCTAGCAGTTTCAAGATTGGGGATAAATTTTTGAAGTGGGACTCAAGAAGGGAAGAAAAGGGCAAGCATGGAAAATTTGACAACTTATGGCTTGGCCCTTACTCTATTCATTCAGTTGCTGGTAATAATGCATTTTTCTTACAGGAACTGGATGGAACAGAATTGTTTGGGGGTCCTGTCAATGGCAGGATGCTTAAGCATTACTTCTCTTGATCCATTTTATGTTTTGAAGCCTTTTTATCTTTTTCCATTATGAATAGTCCATCCACCATTGCATTCAAAGTTATGAAAAATCAAAAAATACAAAAACAAAGAAAAAATGAAAAGAGGGCAGGAATGAAAACAAGAAAGGCAAGGCCCCATGCCAAGAAAAAGAGAAACAAATCTGAAAGTGTGCAAGCTCAAATGCCACTCCTACAAAACACACTTCTAGTTAGTCAAACAGCCTAATCTTGACTAATTAGCTTTAAATTTTTCTACTGATAGGATAGTGAATTTGATTTGCCAAACTATTCAATCTTGGCTTATCAGTAGGTAGATTAGGAAAGGAATGAAGGTTCAAATAAACTCAAAATCTGAACCAAAGTTTCCAAATAGATGATGACTCAAAACTGTGTTTTCTTATGTGAGTCTTAAAAGAGAAAGACTGGTTCTAATTTTCCCAAAATCTGAATCAGTAGAAAAGCAAAGACAACTCAAAGAAAAAGCAAAAAACAGAGCTATGAAAAGCATAAAGGAAGTGCTCAACTTTCAGATCTTAAGCCTTCCCTTTTTGTTTTCTATTTTTCATAAATAATAATCTATGTGCAGCTTGTTTTTATGCCATAGATCACAGCAAGTCAAACAACTTAATCTTGACTTGGCTATTTTTAAATTTCTGCTTTAGAATTTAGAGAATGAAAGCCTGTTGGACAGTTTAATCCCAACAAACAGTAGAATAGGTAGAGAAATATCTGAGCTCAACTATTTAATCTGAGTTCAGGGAGAAATGAGGAGTAGAATTAGATTAGTTTTTATGCTTTCAAAAGAATAAAATGTTGTGAAAAGAGTTTTCCAATCCAAGTGCACTCTAATGAAGAAGAAAAAATGTTAGATCAGTAGGATTGGGTAGGTAGAAAGTTGTATTGATGAAGTCCATTTATCTTTCATGATTGACCCTATTTTTCAGAAGCAGAGCAAGATCATCTAGCAAAAGAGAGCAATCCAAAGGATCAGGCACAAGTCAGCATCCCAGAGAAATCAAGTCTGAATTCTTGATGCCTTCAGGAAGGCACCATCCCCATGTGGAGCTGCTGTTAGCCACCCATAATATTTTGTTATACCAAAAGGTGGCTAAGAACTTTTGGGAGCCTCCAAGGAACAATTTTCATCTCTAAAAATTGTTGGCTCTTGAAGTCTCTATAAGGCCTCCAACCTTTTCCCTCGGTCCATATCCCATACTGCTGTTTCATACTTCAAAAAATCTCTGATATCCTATAAAATCCACAGTTGGATACTTCTGCAAAGGACCCTTTTTCCCTTTTTCTTCTTTCCACCACTAACCTCATTTTCTATCCTCCATTTCCCATGAAAACCCCACTTTTTCATGTCTCTCCCTTTTCCATTTCATTAAAATCCCTTTTATAAGGTTAAAACCCACTATTTTGACCTTACCGAAAGCCTTTATCTCCTTGAAAACCATTAAAAAACCATAGAAAACACACTTTTCTATGTGCTGGACTTAAGCCCCTCAGGCTAAGCCCCTACCGCCTTTTCTCTCCATGTGACCTGATGGCGTGACTGAAGCATTTCCCCTACGGGGGCTTTACTCTATCCATAGGGTCAAGCCATGGAGCCCCCGTAGTTGACTCCTCGGGATGGGTGAAAACCCGATCGAACGGTTTTTAATTGCTACGGGGTGTCACTCCAAAATCCCGTGCCCGTACACCCTGGCCCCCTGTAATTCATCTCCACCTTCCGATCAAAAAACAGATCAACGGCATAGAGCGCGACTTGCCTATGGCCCCCACTCCCCGCGCTGTTTTCCGAAAAATCGCCGATATCATTCCTCACCACCCTCCGCCGACTGGTGGTTTTTTCCTGTCGGCCAGCGATTCCATACGCTGGCCGACGTGTGTCCTCCGCCCTGTTTCAAAACCGCCGCGTAAATTCAGTCCCCCTCGCGTTATCTGTCGTACTAGAGATGCCTAGCGGAATTCACCTCCGCCATCTGATCTAACCCCTCCCATCCGACGGTTGGCAATCCTCCGATCTGCTCGACCGTTAACCAACCTACTCGCCGTTTAGCCGGGCCCCAGTGCTGCGAAAAATTAATCTCCGCCGTCGATCTCTGCAGATCGACGGCCCACGTTCGATCCCTTGATTCCATTGCCTAGTCAAACTATTCACGCCGCTGACTTCTCTCAATCACTCCCGACCGTCGATCACAGTGCGATTGACGGCTCCGATCGCCCCTTTCCTCTGCACAGTCCCCGATGCAGATTGACCTATAAAACCGGATTTTTAATGTGTTTTTGCATTTTGCAGGGTTTAAACTATTTGTTCGCGTTCTTTAAAGAAGATTCAAAGAAGGAGGGTGACGACCCTCCCTTGTTCGATTTCTCCGAAGAAATCACTCACAGAGTCAGTTTTTCACGTCCCATTGATGTTTTCATAGGCATCGATGCCTTACATGCCCTACGCAGCCCTGTACGAGAAGAAAATCATGAGAAACCGAGGAAAAGAAAGAGTATCAGATGTTGAAGATCAAGAATGAACCAGAACAGCAGATTAGTGGACAAATTTGTGGGGATTAAGGCTAAGACAGTTATCAAACGCCTAATCCCCAATCTAAAAACACAATTTGAAGGAAAACCTAAAAGTGTTTCATCAGGAAACCCTTCACCGCCACAGATGGAGGCGAATTGATTCCTCCTAGCGACTAAAGCGCCACCTGTGCCTCAAAGTATTCAATCAAGAAATGAATTTATTGATCGAAGTCAGATATTTTACCTCAAAGTAGCCGAAGAGTTACTTCTGCCAGGAATTTAATGAAAGAATGTCTGCAGAGTAGCCCTAACAGCACACAGAGCCTCAAAGGTCAACAAAAGCTCCCTCCGAGCTTAATTCATAAGTGTAAACCAATCAATGCAGTGAAACACCTGTATAGTCTCTTCATTTGAGCCCCCAAAGGCCAAGAAAGACATTAACTCTATATTAATTGTATTTGAGATCTTTTATCAGATCTCACCTCCTCATTCTTCTATAAATACTTCAGTAGAAGATGAGTGAGGGGTTGGTTGTTAATGTAAATTGTTGAAGCATTGTATTGTAACTGAGCTGAAGACTCTTGATTGTAGATAGGATTTCACTGGCTCTTGGAGCTCTGCTTGTAACAGATAGGTTAGGTTATGAAGAGAGATGGATTAAAACACTAGATTTGAAGATTGTAACTGGTTTGAAGCATCAATACAAGCTGATTTATGGGATCTTGGTCTATGCTGATGGTGATGTTATTCTCACTGTAACTTGTATTTTGTTTCTATTTTCAATTTGTTTCATTTTCCACTATAAAGAATAGTTTAAACAGGGTTAGGACCTACTGTATATCAGTAACCTTCTCTAGCCGAAAAACCTTTATTTAAATGTTTTCTCTCAACTGTGTTATTTGAAAATGATTTAATTCAGTTTAAGTACAGGGATGTTGGCGTTCCCTCGTCTTGTTGTCTTAGCTGAATATTATTTTTAAATGTTACTTTCAATATAAGTTGTGTGAAGATTGAACTGAGGAAATTAAGGTTAGCCCTGAGTCCCTTTCTTATTTGCTCAACTATTTGATTGTTTCCCTTAGGATGTGTTAAAAGCTAACTAGTTTCAAAGTACTTATCAGATCTTAGACCATTCTGTGTTATCTTTGAGTTTCCCTTTGTTTTTATATGTTTTCTATCAAAAGTGTATCAAAGGCTGGATAGTTTCAAAGTACTTACCAGATCCTAGTTTGCTTCTATGTTTTTCTTAAGTGCCTGGTCAAAGGCTGGCTAGTTTCAAAGTACTTACCAAATCCTGGGCTGCTCTTTGTTATGCATCTGTCATTTCCCTTTCTTATTGTATCACTCCATTCCATAAATCAAACTTTAAAGAGATCCTTAGGCATAGATGACTTTCCCCATAGACCACTCTTGGACCTGATTGTTTCAATTAA